>JAFVLL020032033.1:0-117222 GCA_021397915.2 Tor tambroides | reverse complement strand
AGCTGAGAGCATTTCTAGCCATCAGCGAGGAGGCGAGCGGACAAGGAATATCGATCTTCAGACATTTAACAATTTACCGTAGCTGCCTCCATCCAGCAGAGGTGCAAAGGATGTTCCTTTCCCATTCCCACCTCCAGATGCTACAACAGGAACTACTTTTGTAACCATGGCGATGTCTCCTCTCAACGTGATGCAGGTTTATACTTCATCCACACACAGAAATGATGATGCCTCTCAACAGAGATATGAGGACTCACGAGTTGTGCAGGTGACGCTTAACTCTTGAAGATCCTGAAATTAATAAACAGAAATATATGAAATCAATATATATATATATATATATATGCTTTGTATATTACCCTCTAAGTGTACTGTCACATGCTCCCCTTCCAAGCAAGGTTGTTAAATGTTTTTAAATATTAATGACATGAATTATATTTAATAAATAAATTATATATATATATATATATATACTGTGTGTATGTATGTATGTATGCATGTATGTATATATATACATATATATATGTATATGTACGTATATATACACACACACACACACACATATATATATATATATATATATTTTATTTTATTTATTTTTTTTTTGAAAGGAGTCTTATGCTCTGCAAGTCTGCATTTATTTGATCAAAAATACAGTAAAAACAGTAATACTGTAAAATATTATTAAATATATTTAAATGAACTGTTTTCTATTTTAATATATTTTAAAAGCTCAATTTTCAGCAACCATTTCCCCAGTCGTCTAATCTAATATCATCTAATATGCTGATTTGGGCGATTAAGAAACATTTCTTGTTAAAAACAGTGCTTATTTATATTTTTGTGGAAACTGTGATACTTTTTTTTCAGGATTCTTTCATAAATATAAAGTTCCCAAAAACAGCATTATAAATAATAATAATAATAATAATAATAATAATAATAATAGGTTTATATGAAAATCATATAATTTTCTATACTATTTCTTTTAAAAAAGATTTTAAATTAAATTTTATTCTTATATTCTGTTTTCACTTTAATTTTACTTTAAAGTTTTACTAATTTTGTCGTGTTTGTCTTTCATTAATGTTTTTTAATTTTATTCTTTAGTTTTACTTTATTTTAATTTTATTTACTATAGTACAGTACATTAAGTTAAACTAGCTGAAAATGAGAAATGCTGATTTGGCAACTAGTTAAATAAAATAATTTAACTAGTTAAGTAAAATAAGTTATATACACTAAGTTATATATACTTTTTTATTTTCTCAAAACACCTGTAATCAATATTCGCAAACTAAACTTGGAAAAAATAAACAACTAAATAAAAAACAAATCTCTGTTTCAATCCACAATCATAATATTTAAGACGATCGACCTCCCAAAACGTGTTGGGCTGTAGGATGCTTGCTGATGTGCTGATTATGCAAATGATCTTGTAAAGTGCTTCACGGTCAGGTCTGCCCATCTTAGCCATATTTTCAAGGTGAACTGGCCGGTCAGTGGGCATTTTGGAGGAGCAACGAGCCCCTGCGTCTGCTGCGCTACACCCACCAATCAGCACTAAACATGCGGCAGCTCACCCATAATATTCCTCTCTCTTTGACTATACGCTAGAGGTTAACATGTCCTCTTGTGTTCTCGGATGAGAGGAGGACAGAGACGGAGGAATGGAGGGGCGGAGGCAAGAAAGAGCAAAAGAGACGATGAAATGGAGTGTGAAAGAGAGAGTTGCCCCGAAATCTTGACCCAAATACAAATTTGTCTCCACAGAAAGGATTTGAGAACAAAAACAGCGATTTTAACAGTGTTTTCACACCGGGCTGTCCTGAAAGGCTTTCAGCGTGTGTGCATGCAGGCTGTGTATGGAAATGAAACAGGATAAATGTGTGAATCTATCCTCTTATGAACACCAACCATCTGTCGAAAGGGCCTCTGGTGCCTTTAATGGAACCATAACATTTCATAATACTGCTAATATAATATAATACAGTATCACGTTCTGATCTTTATATGGGCCATTCATGTTATGCAGTACTTTCTGAACTAATTAAAAATGAATATGCTTGTTCTAATTTAAGCAAGTACTTCAAATAAGATTTGTACATACATAGAAAGAAAATAAACCAGATTCTGACGGGATGCAAATAGAGAGCTGAAGTTTGTCACTGCTTGTGACTGAGAGTCAGTTTACATGATCATTTTGATATCTTATTACGCATCTCATTACTTTTGAAATGTTCATAATCATACTGATTTCTGTAATTTTATTGAACAGGATGAGAGAAACAAACCAACTAATACCAAAACATTGCATAATTAATCAACTCCACTGCTACTTAATGATGGTTAGGCTTTTGTTTTTCATCCAAAATTATGCCACTTTCTAGAGGATGATATCAATAGTGAATTAGTAGTGAACTACCAATTAAAAGAGTATTCCAAAATAATCATTTTGTTCAGAGAAAATTAAGAATATTTCTTAATAAACTGACTAAAAATAAACGATAGAGTAAAACGATAGAAAATTCACCCCATTCTCACTTAAATGTGATTTTGTGGGAAAAAAACAAAAAACAAAACTCAACTTCCTAACATTATTTCTATCTTCGAACATTGTTATTTGTAATTTTACCCAAAATACAAAAGGCATACTGTTTTAAAAGTCTGGGGTATTATGATTTTTTTTTTTTTAAAGGAAAGTAATATACTTCAGAAAGGACACATTAGGTTGATCAAAAGTGAGAATAAAGACATTTATATTGCTTTTTATTTCAAATAAATGTTGTTCTTTTGCATTCTGTTCATCAAAACATTTATCATGGTTTCCACATATTAAGTACATATTATTAAATATTAAGTAGCACAACTGTTTTCAACATTAATAATATTTTTTTTTTCTTGAGCAGCAAATCAGCATATTAGAATGGTTTCTGGAGGATCATGTGACACTAAAAACTGAAGTAATGATGTTAAAAATTCAGCTTTGCATTACATGAATAAATATTTTATTAAAATATATTAAAAATACAAAATTATTTTAAATGATAATATTTCACAATATTACTGCATTTTTGATCAAATAAATGCAGACTTTAATAACACTGAAAGAAAGAAAGAAAGAAAGAAAGAAAGAAAGAAAGAAAGAAAGAAAGACCACAACCACAAACTTCTGAAGGTTATTGTTTAATATGGGGACATGAAATGTACTGCATAACAGCAATACTCTCTTTTAAGATGGATTTTAATAAAGAATGTAGAAAAACTTTGGTATATGAATAATTTTGAGGGCTGTTCACACTAAAAGCAATTTACAACCACAATGCACATTTTTACTGAGAGATGACCTGAGGTGACGTGAACCGCAGAAACCAATAGAAATGCAGAAAGTTCATTCTCAGAAAGAGAATTTCTCTTTCTATTTCTATTTCATCAAGATGATCTGCGTTTTCTTATCATTTTTCTCTTTCTCCTCCCAGAATGACATCCAAATACACTCGCCACGACATTAAAATTCACGCCTGTCACATCAAAGCAAGAATCTCTCTATTATACGAATACACATGGTGAGCGTTAAACTGTGATGCTCGCAACTGCATGTTGCATAAATTCCCAGTGCAGGTGATTATTAAGTCTCAGGGATCTCACAGCTTCTTCTGTTCTCCGGAACCTCTTATTCTGGATTTAGGGAAACTTGGGCAGTGATTTTAAATATGAAATCCCATAATCTCAGATAATCCAAAGAGATCAGAGAAAAGGGAAGTAAGCTTAATGCTGTATAACGACTGTTGATCCTTGTAACGTTCTACACAACAACATAAAACACGTATTACGCAAATGGACTAAACGTTATGCAAAACCATCAACGTTTGAAACTGAATGGACAATCTGCTGTAAGAGTCAAATCTTCACTGTAATGTACTGTACAGCTGGTCTAACATGCCAAAGATGCAGAGAATTAGATATTTTCTTGCTAAGACTATGTGTTTTATGACAGATTAACCTTGATCCTGGACATTTTGAGATTATCTGCTCTGTGACCGATACATATGGTGCATCGACGCATCTCATCTGTCCTCGTAATAACTTTGAAATCTGATCAGCGGATAAGCTGTAAGACTCATCATAGGTTGTGCCGACCTGAGTTCATCTGGTCATATGGGACAGGGTTTTGTAAGATCCTCTCTTTGAACTCCAGAGGAGTTTCCCCAAACATACTTCCATCCCTCCACCATCCACTTTAGCAGTCTTCAACACTTACCAACATTGACATGTTTTCCTGTCCTCCCTCCCATTCCTTCATTACACTCGTTCCCCAGTGCCTTTCCTTCACTCGTGTTTGGCTTTCTACTCTGAAGTCAGCAATAAACCAACTGAAGCATGCCTTGCTAAAACACCTAGCGCTGAATCTGAGTCGCATTCTGCCCCCAGACCCCTCAGGCGGCCCTCGAGCCTGTGCACGACTCCCACTATGAGGCCGACTCAAATAATCCCAAGGAAATCTGAAACGTCTGACTATTTCTTTGGTGTTACTTAAGGCTGGAAAACACCACATGACTTTTGAAATCTGACACACTAGGCATCACACACTTGCTGACTTGTTTATTCCTCCTGCTTTTAGTGTCTTTTTTAATTAAATCAAGCCTCACTATTACTATTGCCAATAGCGATGCTACGTTATACACTACACTACTGTTCACAAGTTTGGGGTCAGGTTTTTTTTTTTTTCCTTTAAGAAATTAGCACTTTTATTCAGATAGGATGCATTCAATTGATTAAAAATTACAATTATGACATTTATAATGTTATAATGAAAAAGGATTCCATTTCAAGACCAATCAGGTTGCTTCCACCACAACTACAGTAATTGATACAAAATACGATTGATATGCACTCAAATTGATGATTATGCCATTCATATGTGCTTAAATCAATGATTATGCCATTCATATGTACTGAAATCAATGATAATGCCATTCATATGTGCTTAAATCAATGATTATGACGTTCATATGCACTCAAATGGATGATTATGCCATTCATATGCACTGATTATGCCGTTCATATGCACTCAAATCAGTGATTATTCCATTCACATGTGTTCAAATCGACGATTATGCCATTCATGTGCTTAAATCAATGATTATGACGTTCATATGCACTCAAATGGATGATTATGCCATTCATATGCACTGATTATTCCATTCATATGCATTCAAATCAATGATTATCCCATTCACATGTGTTCAAATCGACGATTATGCCATTCATGTGCTTAAATCAATGATTATGCCATTGATATGTGTTCAAATCAATGATTATGTCATTAACATGCACCCAAATCAATGATTATGCCTTTCATACTGTACAATATGTGCTCTAATCAATGATTATGCCATTCATATGCATTCAAATTAACGATTATGCCATTATATGCACTGAAATCAATGATTATGCCACTCATATGTACTGAAATCAATGATTATGCCATTTATACAGTATGTGCTCAAATCAGTGATTATACCATTCATATGTTCTCAAATAACGATTATGTTGTTCATATGCACTTAAATCAACAATTATGCCATTCATATGCACTGAAATCAATGATTATGCCATTCATGCGTGCTCAAATCAATGATTATGCAGTTCATATGCGTTCAAATCGATGATAATTGCATTCATATGTGCTAAAATCGATAATTATGCCATTCATGTACGCTCAAATCAATGATTATGCCATTCATGTGCACTCAAATCAATGATAATGCCATTCACATGTTTTCAAAATCGATGATAATGGCATTCATATGCGCTCAAATCAATGATTATGCCGTACATATGTGCTCTAAAATCAGTGAAGAGGGATCCAAGCAAAACATCCACCTACAGTAGCAATGCCTTGGCTACTGCATAGCAAAGCCTTTGCAAGCACCAACAAAACACTGGCGTTATGTTCAGCTAGTTTTGGATGGGCGCTATTCTTTTCAAAATATGTAAATATCTAGCTTATTTGAGTCATTATTTATTAATAGAGACCATATAGAGAGGATAAGAAATGACTGGGGAGAGAAATGGGGAATCGGATCAAGGCACAACATGCATTTCTCATGAGCGCCACAGCTCAATATACCTGAAACACAACTGCCAATACTACAGCTCTGGTATTATTTGGTGTATAATATAACATTATATTTTCAGATATCTCTCATGAATTGCATCCCTGTTAATTAAAACACAAAAATGATTAATTTTTCCGCTCACTGTACACACCTCAAAGTTAATTAACATGTTTAAAGATTAAAAAACACTAAACTTCTCCCATCTAATTCGCATGTTAATGAACAACAAAGAGGGTGCCATTAATTCTGCATATGTGAGGCTCCCTGGACAACCCTGTTAATTAAACAGAACTTTAGTGAATTAATAAACTGATTTATTGAAAAGTGGGTTATTCATTCAGCGGCAAGATAGATTTAACTTTCAATTGACTGTGAAAAAATCCATAAAATAAGCCATTTGCATGTATCACTAACTTTTGAGTTAGAGCTGAATTAGAAAATCATCCATTCATGACCTCGTTTTTGACATTTTGCATTTGATGGAGTCGTATAATTATCAGTACTTTATGCATTAATATTAAGTAGATATGGTCCATTTAAGCTCTCATTCAAACATGGCTCTTGGGTTCTGTATGATTTCTTGGGCCCAAAACCAAGCATGTTTGCTAACAATTAGCGCTGTTTGTTAAGTCAAGCATTATTTATTACTACTGCTCATAGTTAGGGACTTGAACAAACCTCTGAAACTAAGCAACTCTGGTGAGTAACCCATCCCACACTGTTTGAGCTCCAGACATAAATGAGATCTTAAATAATGCAGTTTTTCAATCTAAAGGTCACTGAGTCCGAAATTTTTGCATGCGTTTTTCCGTTTTTTTCATATTCCCCATCCTTTCCTATCAAAATGCATGCTACGGATGCGAAAACGCAGAAAATCGAACCTGATCTGAATTTTTTTTCACGGACGAAAGTTTCGGAGGCGGTGTGCAAACGTGATTGCCACAATGTGAGGTTGTATTTATTTTTTAACATGCGAAAATTTCAGACTCAGTGTGCAATGACCTCCAGTGATCAGATTTAATGTTTTTCGCCAAGAGGATGATAAAATGAGAAATCATGTAGATATGGACCACAGTGCTATAGGGTTTAACAGTTGGATTTGAGAAGAGAAAACTCCATTCATTTTCTCCATAGGGAAACTAATTTTTTACAGTAACTTATTTATAATAACTTGTTAATCAAAGGTATATGCTTTCTGAAGCCATTCTGTTTGCATTATTTCAACCTTTTTTTTTTTTTTTTAAATAATCATGTTTAACATCTGAATTCATGGTGAAAAACTACATTACTCATAATGCTGTAGAAAATTCCACCAATCAGAGAACTGCAGTGTCTTGCTAAGCTGTGAAAATATTTAGATGTTTGTATATATATTTGCATATTTTGCAATAAACTTACAATATATTATTTCTATAGATATAATCAACAACTTTAAATGAAGAGTTCTATATTTTTCTGTTGTTTTTAATTCGATAATGTCATTTGCAATGCTTCATGGGATTGTAGTTACACAATGTAAGTACACAGTGTTCTACCTTTTTTTTTTTCTTTTTTTTTCAAAAAAATCCAGATAAAAGTTTTAAATGTTTGTAATAACTTGGTTCATGGCTTATAAGTGCAATAACAAAGACTTTAAAAAAAAAAAAAAAATCCTATAGGAAAAAAACGAATGAAAAAAAAAAAAAAAACTCCAGGAACCTACACCACTGAAAAAGTGGACACTTATGTACTCTATTGTGCATGCAACCACCTAGCAACCACCCAAAACACCCTAGCAACCGCTTGCCTCTCAGAACACCATAGCAACTGCCTAGCAACGCCTGTAATTGTATATAATTTCTCATATACCGCTTTTCAAATGACAGCCTAGGAGTTATATATATAAAAAAAAATCCTCACATAAATGTCTTCCTGTGCCAAAAGGTTTTCTACAAAGCACTGCTGTACAAAAGACAGAAGTCTACAGAACAATGAATGTGGTGAAAAAGAAGTAGAAATAAACCTGAATGATGAAAGGTGTCGAAACGGTCTCGGATCAGTGTCTCAATATCAACCGCAGAGCTGTCACATCTTACTTTATACTAGAAGATGCCACCAACCGTGCCAGCTTCCTCTTTCATGTCTATAGAGATGTGGAACTCCGCGAGCCGCAGACGAGCTGAAAACATGGGAAATGAGAATTTATTCAGGTAGAAGCATCAAAGCAGAATATAAGCTTTATTATTCCCCATTCATTTCATCCTGAAAGAAAAGAGAGGGGGAGAAAGAGAGGCAGAAATCCCACAAGGACGACTAACGAAGACTGAAATGAAGGAAGCACCTGATGAAAAGGTTACGGTGGGTTCGTGATGGTGCGAGACGGGCAGGCAGTCCCGTTTAATCGTAGAGGAACGCTCAGTGGGTGGACGGAGGTACCGTGGGAGTCTTTGATCAGGAAGCTCAGGTGATTATGAATAAAACAAAGATGTACTTCTGCTGTGCACAGCGGACACGAATCAAAAAGACTCTGTGGTTTCTGGAGATTATACATCGCTCTGAATTTGCCGCAGAATGATCGGCGGTAGCATCCCGTAAAGGCTCACGCTGAATGATGGCGATGTGTTTATTCTGCATGCCGGCTTTGATGTGGACGTTATGTTAAATGGCCTAATTCGACGAGGCAAAGTCCCTGACAGGCATGGACTTCCTGTGGGAGAAACAACAGGTTTGATTAGCGTGAGATGGAATAGAGCAGATGTTTAGGATATATAGCACAAACAGACACGGTCACAAGCAATTATCAACGCCCGGCAGAACGGGAGTGAATTTAGCTATGGGGTGTGATGTATTATTAAAGAAAAACGCAAAGAGAAAATGCCTGGAGTCAGCCACGGGGTGAGATGGTGAAATGTAGAGTGGTGTGTGTCGAGGAACATGATTTCATCATAGCTTTAATAAGTAGAAATGCATTAAAATGGTCATAACCATGATTTACTGTAACTACATTTTCAGATTTTATGGGAAAACGTGAATGGTGCAGTTTGCCCCTCTATGAAGTGGCCTCTTGATATGGCAGAGTATTTTCTTTCAATTTAAGTCTGTCATATTTTTAGGATTTTACCATGTTTAAGGGGGTTTATTTGATTAATTTAGGTTCTCTGCTTAATATTGTGCCAAAATAACATCGCTTAACCATGGTAAAAAAAAAAAAAATAAAATCACTGTAACACACCAGGAATTTAGAACCATCTCCCTTTGAATTTAAAAAAGCCCCTTTAAATTTTAAAAAAGTGTGAATTTAAATTGAACTGGCCATGCCTCGAAGGAAGTTGAATTGGAATTTGAATTGGCACGACAGGAAATCAAATTTACTGAATTATACACTACCAGTCGAAAGTTTGGAATAAATCACCTTTGCCATCACAGGAATCCAATATATATATTTTTAAATATATTCAAAAAGAAAACAGTAATTCTGAATTGTGCAAAAAATAAAAATAAAAAAATTAAAAAAATAAAATATATACAAAAAAAAAAAAAACTTCTGAATGGTGTTCTACCTTTCCAAAGTATTCTGAGAACTGTAGTATTCTTACATTCTGGCCCACAAAATGCAAATACAAAAATTAATATATAAATACATTTAAATAAATAAATGATGTACATAAACCATATTTAAAATTATTATTATTGGCAAAAAAAATGTAAAAAATTATATATGGTAAAAATGTGTTTCTACTAAAGAGAAATTTCTATTACTTTATATACAGTGAAAAAAAAATCTAACATTACACTTTATCTAATTTTATAGTAAAATTCTGTTAGAATGTAGAATTTTTGGAAGTGAAAAACAAGACATCTTATAATTTAGTGAAAAACAAAAAACAACAACAAAGAAACAAAAAGACACTCCAGTATTCTTTTAATGAGGCTTTCTATATATTAGTACTTACCTATATCTCTATCTCTATCTCTCTATCGAGAGAGAGAGAGATGGATAGATAGATATATGCATGCATTTTCAGTTCAGTTTTACATGGCACACAACGCTGTAACACACTGACCTGAATTCTAGGACATTCTTAAGTGTCACACAGTACACAGATGTTCAGATGACAGCAGGAATGAAGATCACTCAGGTGAACCGTGTCAGTATAATTCAGACCTACTGATGCAGCCAACTGATACACACCTGACAAAATCAATGCATTAGACCACGGCCGGACGCAGACACACACACAGACACAGACACACACACTTCATGCCCTCCAGGATTTCTAGAGAGCAGGAGGGGGAAGAGGACCCAACCTTCCAGGGCATGTAACACCTGCGCAATGTTTGCAGAGGAAAGCAGTGAGGAGGAAAAGCGAGAGCTTTAATTAGTGTTTGCGAGAAAAGAAAACCTGCAGCATATGGATAAGATTTCACAACCATATGTTTGTTTTTAGAAACGGTGATAAAAACAGATGTAGCTCATATCTCACCACACAGACAACGCCTCCATGACACATGCCATTCTCTCCTCTCTGCTTCCAGGTTGTTCATGAGATTCAATTTCTCCCCAACGCCCTCTTCAAGATAATGATCAGGAGACCATGTCCATCACTGGAAACAACTCAAAATCTTCCACAAGCTTTTTGTCCACAAGTCAATAGAAAAAAACAACAGACTGTATAATTCCATTGCTTCTTTTTATTAAAATCCAGAACACCCCAGAAACTGCATAGCAACACAATGAAACCACTTGTCTTCAAAACCACATAGCAACGCCTTACAAACAACATGCTGTATACAATTACATTTATTCATTTAGCAGACGCTTTTATTCAAAGCAACAAAAGAAGAATACAACAAGCGATTCACAACCACAACACCCTAGCAAACATCACTTATCATTATTATTATTATTATTTTAACTATCCAGCATCAACTATGATCCATCAGGCTTTTGAGGGAACGTTTATTTGTTCATCTTTCAACCATCATTGTATTGCAATGAATTACATCTGCTAAATGAATATATTTTGCCCCCACATTAAAAACTACAGAGCTTTTATCATAAAAATAAGCATTTAAATAACATCTTACAAAATCATATTACTGGAAGATATAGAGTGATATCTCATATTTATATGCATTTTATGCAGTAGCAGTCTGTTATAAAGATCTCATTGATTTACATTACAAGCTATCAGAATTTCATCTTAATTTTGGCCGTATAAATATCAGCAATTGCACCAAATTCCATATTTTTGGGCCTCTGAATTAAATGGAGGTGTTTTTTTTTTTCTTCTCAAGTTGAGTATGAACTCGATATTCTCAATATATATTAGCCATAAAAGCTTGACGTATCAAATACGATGCTAAATAAAAAAACCAAACCTTAACATTTTGTTTAAAGGCTCAATAAACTGTTACATTTAAAATAGATATTGCTGACGTTTATTTATATATCAGGTTTTAGATGATTAAATATCCAGCTTTTTGGCATAGGATTTTGGACCAATGAGATTCCACTGGGGGCGGAGCTACCTACTGCAAGGCAGCAAAGATTTGTTAAGACAAAATATGGCAAAACTGAAGAACAGCATGCCAGGAAATCATAAAGAAAAAATAATTCATGCTACAGACACAACACAGAAAGTATTGTGTTGATGTGTTTTATTTCTGTCGTTTGAGTCAAGTTGCACTAGAAGATAAAGCTCCTAAACATTTGCTTATTTCACTGTCACAGACTCACATAAACTTGCATGTTTGTGTAACCCTGTACAGATGAAAGAACTTCTGAGGAACACGAAAAAAGGCCAGATACGGAACATCTCGCTCTGAACTCACAATGACAGCTCTGTCATTGAAGAAAGGGTATCTGTGAACGAAGAAAAAATCATTACCAAATGCTGTGACAGAGCTGTCAGGTGAAATGTATCGTGGGTAATACTGTACTGTGAACTTTCCACTGGCATTTAACTGAGTGAATCTCACAGTGTGACGCTGCATGACTGTGTCTTCCAGTAAAACTCTTTTTATAGGGACATAAAGGAATGCATGATGGGCCATTCAAAGGCTTTTTCCCTAAGGGTGAAATGTTTAGTCTTTTTACATCTGTTTTCCAGAAAAATATAATGGGGTTTGACTGTATATTTGGGATTTAAATAATAAAACCTGCATCTATATATTCAGTGAGCTCAGGTTTAGCTCTTTCACAGACATTTCTGCTCATTCATATGTAGCGTATGGACGAATCAGACACACATTTAGTCATTATATTTAATGAATAATTCAGGAAACCCTCTCATTCCACAAACAAATTGTGAGGGTCTTTGAACCCTTCTCCTGGAAGAGCACCCTAAAAGGCTCAGTTACCAGGGAAACCATCTGATAAGACTGTTTTATTGCTCAAAAGTATGTGAGATGCGAAGTGCAGACCCTTCTGAAACCCACTCCATGCCCATAAAAACAGAACTTTCCTCCTTTTTAATTCATAGAAAACCCTTCTTCGAATGAACACATATCTTTAGATCATTGTGTATATTATTACTGTTCTTGTATATGTTCTTGTGTATTTTATCCTGTTTATGCATGCTTATAATAGATCACTAGTTAATATCACTTTAACTGTATCATGTTTGGTCTCTATTCAGTCGTCGTCGGATGAATTAATTGAGAGTGTATATTTTATGTCTATAACTATGCAACATGTAAGCATCCTAAGAATCTTTAGTAGTTTATGCATTAACCCCATGCAAATTACCATGCTCAGAAACAAAGAGCCATAAAAACGTTCCCTCCATGAGTTCAGGACGCTCATTGGCTCTTTGACATCACAGAGGTGTGACCTCCAAAGCAGATAAAGCTCTCACGTGAGTGACGCCTCCCAGTCTGCGGATCTTTTAGATTTTGAGAAGATGAGGAGGTAAACTAGGACTCTTCTGGACCCATAAGCTTGTGCCAGGCCTTTGTGGCCTTGTCTTTCCATTCAAACAAAGCTCCCTGGACCTCAGATCTCTTTCTTAACTCTTTTCCACTCTCCTTTGGAAGAACATTTCCACCTCAGAACACCTTTGGAATTCATCACTCTTCAACCTGGAAGAACGTGATCGGGACTCCAAAACCTTAAAACCATTAAGACTTTCATCTGAGACTGCATTCTGGACACTCGACCGACCAAAAGCAGTGCAAGTATTGTACATTTAACTAAACGAAACAGAGGTTATTAGTACAAGTTATAGACCCCGTTATAAACGGCGCTGATGGTTTTACTGAGATGGTTAAATGACTTTCTCCATAACTGCATTCTCTGGCTTTCCTGATGGTTTCATCCATCAACTCTCATTAGCCCTTTCCCCTTTGTATGAGTGATTGTATGTTTGTTTGTTAGTTTGTGAGTTTGTTTGTTTGTTTGTTAGACTAGTCTGCATTAGTGTTTAGTTAATAAAAGTTGTGTGCACAAATTACATGAGTTTCTGATTCTGCTTTGCATATTTAATGTCCCTTTACGATTTTGATCCTTACTACATGCTCTAATGCATTAATACTTAGAAAGGTATTTTCGGTGGCCAAGAAAATACCCTTTCTTAGAGTTGATATGAACTAAATGTTCGCTGGACGAACAGATTAGTTGATGGCAATTTAATTCTGCGACAGTTATTACTGTCAGCCGATATAAATAATTGTAATTAATCATGATTAATTGTAATTATTTATATACAATTCCCTTTTAAGCAAATTTGCGACACATAACTCACCACTATGAAGTTTTAGGTGTTGCTGTGCACTTGCTAAGGTGCTTGTTTGATGTTTTGGTCCTGAGCCCCTTCAAAGACCAAATAAACAGTAGTGAGACCACTCAGTAAAGTAACAGCACAGCTCACCTCACCTCACCTCACCAAAGCACATGATTGGAGAACTGATGTGGAGCACAAATGCTTCAGGACAACTTCCACTCTGCAGTTTAATTTTTAATACTTAGGGTTTCAAAGGCACCATTGCTCTGCTTTGCTTTAATTCTAAATCCTAAAAGTCTGTTTTAGCCTCACTTTTTTGGTTTGTCTTTTTCCAAGCAGTATTTTCCCTCTAGACCAAACTTTTTGAACAGTATTCGTCCAAACTTTTGGAAGATGCCTTGCTGTTTACCATCCGTATATACAAGTGAGGTCAAAATGATTTGTATAGTGCTTTTCACAACTGTAGCTTTGTCCTCAAGCAGCTTTACAGAAAATCACAATCTTGCTTTATGCAAATATGCTGTATACATGCAGGTAAAGTAGGATGCATTATATACATCACATTACTTGTGGATTATTGTGATGTTTTTATCAGCGGTTTGACACCCATTCTGACGGCACCCATTCACTGCAGAGGATCCATTGAAGAGCAAGTGATGCAATTTTCTCCAAATCTTTGACAAAGTAATCTATATCTTGGATGGCCTGATGAGTTTAAAAAAAGGAGGCAACTATCTTCTCAACATTAATTGAACATGACTGTGACTTGAAACGCTATTCAACTGAGTCATTCAACATGCCACATAAATAGCGTTGCTCAAAAGAAACACTTCTGACACTCACAGTTAATTCCAGTGGAGCTCGACATTAGCTTGTTGCTAATAACTCAATCCTTTTATTAAAAAAAAACAAAACAAAAAAAAACATTCATAGAACACAAATACTGCATAGACTATTTACTGTCTTTTAATATAAAGCTTAAACAAGTCCAACACAATTATTAAAAGGCATATGCAATTCTTATATCACATATGCACAACACAAAGTCAGAATTGTACAACTACAAATGGATTTCTAAAACTGAATTTTGAGTTTCTGAATGCAAGTTCATATAATGCGTAAAACTGTAATATTTTGGGCTACAAATTCACCTTTTGTGCTTCTAAGTCAATAGAGCGAAGAAAGCGAAGATTTCATACAGAAATGACCTCAATAAACTTATTTTAATATAATAAACTCCTATTTTAAACACCAATATCCATCATCACTCATACTTACAATATGTAAATTAACCCTGTCAAAACAGCGCACTGCAAAATTAATTTCCTATTAATTAAAACCAAAAGAGTTGTTGAGAGTCGAGTCAGAGGAAACACAATTAACAAGCATTTCCGACGCCCAGCATTGGCAGGCAAATAAAACACAATTATACCAGCGTTAATTATTCATCGGTAGGAAATAATGCTGGAATTACCCTGCTTTAACCTGACTAGTGCTTAATTGTGTTCCAAAACCTCGTTATCTCCGAAGAGGTAAATAAGAATGTGATTACAACTCATCAGCGCTGGTTTGTGTGGCCTCTCCAGGGCTAAGTGTCATCAATGTTTGTTAAGTAATGAGCAGTGATTGGTATGAAATTACTTCTTCACCTCGTCTGTCTTCTGCATGCTTCTTTATGCATAATTCCCAGTGCATGACTGCCAGACAGCATCAGAAGAAGAAGCACCACAATGGAAGTGTTTAGAACAGAAAACTAGAGCTCTGCAACATGCTGTATACTGTAGTAGTATGTGAAACAGTGCACTCTATGCAACCTGTAACATGAAAACTGATCAGTGACCTCATTATGTTGCATGTTTAATTAAAATAGGTTTTGAATACCTGGAAAAGCTATTCATTAGCATTCCTCTTAATGGCTTTTGTTTGGCTGGCATAGGACCTCTGGAAGTATCATACTTGAAACACATGGTTGCTGAAAAAGCAAATAAAAAAAATTAAAAATAAATAAAATAAAATAAAATCCTAGACCACTTAGTTTAATATAAACAATTTAAAAAGTGCAGTTATTTAGTATTTTTAATCTACTTCATTAGTTAAAAATTACATTAATTTGAAGCTTTTATTAGCCCTATAAAAAAATAATAAAATTGTAAAATATAAAAAATTAAATATACATCTAGCCCTATAAAAATAAAAAAATTAAATCAATAAAAAATTAAATAAAACAATAAAAATAAAATAAAACCAAAGAAATTTTGCACAGACAGCCTTCTCATTTAAAACCATTAAACAATGGAATCAACTTCCAGTCTAAAGTTGTCTGTAGATTTGAATAATTTCTCTCGAAATTTAAAGAAATATATCCTTGATAACCAGCTGTGTCAGCATCAGTACACTTAAAGTTTATAAATATAGTATTGAAGTAAATGTTTTTTGACTATGTTGTACATATTTTAGGTTGTGATGGTTTTTTGATTAGTCTTTCATTTAAACATTTGATTAGTTTTAAATGATCACTGTTCAATTAGTATTGCATGTATTTGTTAGTGCTATTGACAGTTATTTGTAATGTAATGTTTTAATATTATGTGCACCTGCCCGGGGACTGCAGATGGAAATTAGCATTTGCTAACTCTGGTACAAAGCATCTTTTCGTAAGATTAATGTATTTTGTACATTGTCCCTGACAAATAAACTAATAAAAAAAATAAATAAATAAAAAAAAAAATCAATCGTTGCTGCTTTAGTTTAAAACACACACACACACACACACACACACACACACACACACACACACACACACACACTTAAAATTAAATCCTATTAAAAAAAAAGAACTGTAATTTTGAATTGGCATTTGAAATCCACCATCTTTGCACATGGGTGCTGAAAACTTAGAAATAAATGTTAAGTAAAATAAAAAAATAAGTTAATTTCAAGCTTTTAAAAGCCCTATACAACCGAATAAAAAATAGAATAAATACAAATAAAATAAAATAATAAAAACAAACCAAGCTATCTATACTTGCCACTTTAGTTTAAATCACACACATACACAAAAATGTTATTAAAATGAAATGCTATTTAAAAAGTACAGTCAATTAGCATTTGTAATCCAGTTCCAATTTTATAACAGAAAAAAAATAAAAAATAAATCAATGAATATAACCTTTGTCAGGCAAACTGAATATACATTACAACCAAACTATTAAAAATGATGTAGCAAACATCCTTATGATAGGCACAATCATTTAAAACAAAGGCTGGCAAGGTTAAATTTCATGCAAAAATATTATTTTTGGCAGGCTGATTAAATTATGCATTGAAAGTAGATGTGAAGAACTGGAAGCATCAACTGCAATTTGTCACACAGAAAATAAAAGGTCAAGTGGAGTGCATTGCATTGAGCGATACGGGATTTCTTGCATTACATTTTAGCAAATGCAGTGTGTCATCAGGGTATTCCGTGTAAACAGAGTTTGCACACTGTGCACAGAGGAGGATGTATAAAACAATAGCCGCCGGCATACAGAGCTAGTGCAGCCCGATTAAGAGCGGGCTGTGGGAATTCGACTATATGCCTGACTAAACACATGAGTCTTTAGTCTAGACTTAAACAAAGAGATCACCCTAGGAGCTACGGAAGAAAATACTCTTCCTCCCCAAGTGGATTTTGCACTTTCTGGCACCATCAAAATGTGAGCGGTGTATTTATGCAGGACAGTCCTTCGTGCTGCACCTGCTGTCCTGAGATGAGGCACTGCTGTAAAACACCCCTGAATTCTGATCAGCAGAGGACATGAGGCAGAGAATCAGACTTCATATCCAATCGTTGATTCATTCAACAGTGAATGCATTATCCATCAGTTCATCATTTAAGTGAATGAGCATAGCTACACCGCCTTTGATCTTCCTGAGAGCGGCCTCATCAGGTAAATGGATTTCAGAGGGAAAGTGATGCTGTTTTGGATTGTTTTAGGATGTGCACATCTCTCTTCTCATTCTGAGAAGTGCCTCTTGTCCATGAGCAATAAGTGTGTTTTTACCATTATGTTTGAAGTTAATATTCAATGACCATAACCCCCTATTTGGTATGGTCTACTGAATTTCACTGAAGATCTTTCGAAATAAAAACCTTTTCATAAAGACATGTATTAACTTTTTAAGCCAAAACACCTCCCCAGATCAAAATAAGCATTTACTGGAACTAAACTTTCTGATGTGCAACAGATAAATATATGAATTTAGCATGTGACACCTATGTTTCAAAATACAAATCAAACAAATCACGAGTGAAATTATCATACAAAATCACACTAGATTTTAAGTGTGCAAAACAGCCTACACATAATACTCCATAAGATTATATCACACTCGATTATCATTATATTTAAGCCTGCATCAGTGAGATACAGTGGGGGGAAAAAATATTTGATCCCCTGCTGATTTTGTACGTTTGTCCACTGACAAAGAAACGATCAGTCTATAATTTTAATGGCAGGTTTATTTGAACAGTGAGAGACAGAATATCAACAAAAAAATCCAGAAAACCGCATTTCAAAAAAGTTATTAATTGGTATAACTCGACCTGAGATTAGGAGCACTCTCTTAAAGGGAATGCTCCTAATCTCAGCTTGTTACCTGCATAAAAGGCAACCTGTCCACAGAAGCAATCAATTAATCAGATTCCAAACTCTCCACCATGGCCAAGACCAAAGAGCTGTCCAAAGATGTCAGGGACAAGATTATAGATCTACACAAGGCTGGAATGGGCTACAAGACCATCGCCAAGCAGCTTGGTGAGAAGGTGACAACAGTTGATTATTCGCAAATGGAAGAAACACAAAATAACTGTCAATCTCCCTCGGTCTGGGGCTTCATGCAAGATCTCACCTCGTGGAGTTTCAATGATCATGAGAACGGCGAGGAATCAGCCCATAAATACACGGGAGGGTCTTGTCAATGATCTCAAGGCAGCTGGGACCATAGTCACCAAGAAAACAATTGGTAACACACTACGCCGTGAAGGACTGAAATCATGCAGCGCCCGCAAGGTCACCCTGCTCAAGAAAGCACATGTACAGGCTCGTCTGAAGTTTGCCAATTTTTTTCAGAGGAGAACTGGGTGAAAGTGTTGTGGTCAGATGAGACCAAAATCCAGCTCTTTGGCTTCAACTCAACTCGCCGTGTTGGAGGAGGAGGAATGCTGCCTATGACCCCAAGAACACCATCCCCACCGTCAAACATGGAGGTGGAAACATTATGCTTTGGGGGTGTTTTTCTGCTAAGGGGACAGGACAACTGCACCGCATCAAAGGGACGATGGACGGGGCCATGTACCATCAGGGCCAGGGCATTGAAGCCAGCCAGGGCATTGAAAATGGGTTGTGGATGGGTATTCCAGCACGACGATGACCCAAAACACACGGCCAAGGCAACAAAGGAGTGGCTCAAGAAGAAGCACATTAAGGTCCTGGAGTGGCCTAGCCAGTCTCCAGACCTTAATCCCATAGAAAATCTGTGGAGGGAGCTGAAGGTTTGAGTTGCCAAACGTCAGCCTCGAAACCTTAATGACTTGGAGAGGATCTGCAAAGAGGAGTGGGACAAAATCCCTCCTGAGATGTGTGCAAACCTGGTGGCCAACTACAAGAAACATCTGACCTCTGTGATTGCCAACAAGGGTTTTGCCACCAAGTACTAAGTCATGTTTTGCGAAGGGGTCAAATACTTATTACTTAAATTGTAATAATATTTCATAATATTACTTTTTTAACTATATTTTTGATTATATAAATAAATTTGGCGAGCACAAGAGATTTCTTTCTGAAGCCAAACTTTCGAACGATAGTGTATAACATGATTGTTCACTAAAGGCAGAACTGGCTCACGTTAAAATGCTCTAAATTGACCAGCTTCTACCCAGGACCATAATCTGATAACAGGACGTGCTGCTGTAGCAGTCGGAGCTTGTTAAGCAGACCGATTCTATAGGATGCAGAGGGGAATCTGTCAGAGATCAGCTCCTGGAAGAGCAGACATAAGGTCAACGAGAAAATGTCAAATGTGTTTACCCTCAAGAAGCTGTCAGATTACTGCCAGTTCATCATAAACACCGCAGCTTCCACAACATATTAAATTATGTTAGGCTTTTTTGTACTCTCTGTGTCACTAGATCAAATGGTATTAATATAAAATGATACGGCGGCATTAATTATGGGGGTGAGGTGGACAGAAAGAATAGTTCACCAAATATATGACAGTTTACTCACCCTGATGTCATTCAAAACATGTCTGAAAGTCTTCCGTGGAAAACAAGGGTGAACTGTTGAAGAATATCACAGCCACTGAATGAAGACTGCACTGTCACACTCTAAAATGAAAAAAGTAATAAAGTTACATTTCTGAAGCCATTTAAGACTGAAATGTAAGTCATTATTCACTTCAAGTAGTGTTCTCTTGAGAAATTAAGGCAGCACTTTATTTTACAGCCCCATTCCGCATGTAAATACTATATATTTATTAATTACAATTACTGGATAATAACTAGGTACTAACCATGAACCTACCCCGAAACCTAACCTTAACCCATGTATTTACCCACTTTCTTGGGTAGGTACATAAGTACTTGTAAGTGCACGTACTATAAAATAAAGTGCAACCGAAAATGAGCAGTTTGTAAACAAATTGTATTTTTTGTGAGTTGGCTATTTTCAATGATTTTTGGTTGAGTTCAACTGACTCAATTCACATGACTTGAGAAGACTTAAAAGTAGTTCATATGACTCGCTACATTTCATCATACTTTAATGATTGTCTTGATACCTCTTTTCAACAATGATTTGGTATCATCCATGTCTGTAGCCCAAGCAGTGCAGCATGAATTACATGCCGATTTTTAATAGTTAAGTTTAGTGGATTGTTCAAATCTCTAACCCTACGGATGAGCTACAGCGATAGTATGTACATAGCAGGCACTGTTAAAACAAGAGGGTGAAAAGCTAATTGATGGATAGATTTGGTTTGTTTATCTAAATTGGGTCTAAATGAACTTGGCACAGAGCCTGTAGATGGAAAAACAACAAGTAAATCTATTCAACTCATTTAAATAATCCTCATATTATTGTTTGATTTCTACAGAAAAAAAAAATGGAGATGAAATAAGCAAATCTCATGAATCGTGTCCATCCAGAATGTATGCATTCTCATTACTGTAATGCAAAAATATCTATACTAAACTTCAATCAATTAGATTTTAATATTCAAATATACTGTTTATACTCTCTCTACAGCATTTATTTTAATGTTTTTGAAAGAAGTCACTTATGCTTACAAAGTCAGCATTTGGTTGACCAAACATACAGGCAAAAACTGGATTATTGCGAAATTTAAAACAACTGTTTTCTACTTGAATATATTTTGAAATGTAATTTATTCTCACGATGCAAAGCTGAATTTAGAGCATCATTACTCCAGTCTCACATGATCCTTCAGAAATCATTCTAATATGCTGATTTGATTTCTTGTAATTATCAATGTTGAAAACAGTTGTACTGCTTAATAATTTTGTTGAAAATGTGATAATTATTTTTCAGGAGAGATAGATAGATAGACAGATAGACAGATAGATAGATAGATAGATAGATAGATAGATAGATAGATAGAACAATGGATGGATGGATGGATGGAACGATAGATAGGTAGAACAATAGATAGAACGATAGATCGATAGATAGATAGAACGATAGATAGATAGAACGATAGATAGATGGATGGGTGGAACGATGGATAGAACGATAGATAGAACGACAGAATGATAGATAGATAGATAGATAGATAGATAGATAGATAGATAGATAGATAGATAGAACAATGGATGGATGGATGGATGGAACGATAGATAGGTAGAACAATAAATAGATAGATAGAACGATAGATCGATAGATAGATAGATAGATAGATAGATAGATAGATAGATAGAACAATGGATGGATGGATGGATGGAACGATAGATAGGTAGAACAATAGATAGATAGATAGATAGAACGATAGATCGATAGAACGACAGATAGAACGATAGATAGATGGATGGATGGAACGATGGATAGAACGATAGATAGAACGACAGAACGACAGAACGATAGATAGATAGATAGATAGATAGATAGATAGATAGATAGATAGATAGAACAATGGATGGATGATGGATGGAACGATAGATAGGTAGAACAATAGATAGACAGATAGAACGATATATTGATAGATAGATAGATAGATAGATAGATAGATAGATAGATAGATAGATAGATAGATAGAACGATAGATGGATGGATGGATGGATGGATGGAACGTTAGAATGACAGAACGATAGATAGATAGATAGATAGATAGATAGATAGATAGATAGATAGATAGAACGATGGATGGATGGATGGATGGATGGATAGAACGATGTACTGTTTAATAATTTTGTTGAAAATGTGATAATTGTTTTTAAGGATACTTTAATGAGTAGATAGATAGAACGATAGATAGAACAATAGAACAATAGACAGAACGATAGATAGATAGATAGATAGATAGATAGATAGATAGATAGATAGATAGATAGATAGATAGATAGATAGATAGATAGATAGATAGATAGATTGATTCTGGGACATGTTTTTGACAGGTTTCATGAGAATCTGACAAAAATCTCATCATACTTCGTCCCAAACTACAGCGAAGCAAAGAGAAAGCAAAAAGCAAGTTCATTCAAATAGTGTTTAAACATTAATGGCAGCAGTGAATACCTTTGTGTTTTCTGGGTATGAAATCGATACAATAGTTTTTGTTGTTGTCCCGATGACAAATGGAGCAGATATGAGCCGACTGAGAGAGATGAATCTCTGTGCAACCCGAGCCAATTATCCTCCATCTGTGCCAGAACGCCACCGAGCCGGACTCGCTTCGTACCTCGGATTCTGTCCAACAGATGAGAGATCCACAGAGGCGCCACTGTGACCTCCGACCCCAACTGACACGGGCCGAATCAAGAGCATCGTGAAAAGTGAGGTTCGGAGGAGAGCGCCACCTACGAGCAGCCCATTTATCACACGACTACAAGAGTTAAACGGCCAGCGATCGATAGGACAGAAGTTAAGAGCAAGCAGGGGGTGCTGAATGTCATCATTTTAATGAAATATAGATTTGGGTCTATTAAACAGCTTGCTGGTCGTGTATGAGAGAGCGGTGCTCTTTCTCGCGGCTAAATAAAGCCATCCATTAAAGACGAAAGAAATCGATTGCGGGTGAAACTAACACTCACCTCTCTGATGTGAGCACAGTTTTGCCCTGGTTTGGATAATAGATCAAGGTTAGGTAAGAAGCAGAATGGCTGCCGTGGGTTTCGGTGAGGCCGACATTATCGGACGCTAGGGTGATGTAGTGGTGTAGTCCTGTCTCGCAGTTTCTTCAAGGTTTTCCCATCTGTTCTCAAATTTCATGTTCGTTTGCTTTTCCTCGGTTACCTGTGTGTGTATTTCTTTTCCAGAACACAAAAGATGATATTCTGAATGACCCCGTGGTCCAAAAAACACTGGTAACTTTCATGATAACAGTAACCAACTTTCACTGACATAGTTTTCAAAACATCAGTCAAAACGTGGAATAATTAAGATGTTTTTAATGACGTATCTTATGCTCACCAAGGCTGTTTAATTAATCAGAAATAAAAACAAGAATATTGTCAATTATTGCAATTTAAAATATTAAATTTTAATATATTTACTGAATTTTTGGCATCATTACTCCAGTCTTCAGTGTCACATGATCCTTCAGAAATCATTCTAATACAATGATTTGCTGCTCATTTATTAATGATGTTTAAAACAGTTTGTTTTGCTTAATATTTTTTGTGAAAATCGTGATATACTACCATGCAATAATTTGAGGTAAGGAAAAAAATGACATTAAACTAAAATTAAAAAATCTTATTATCAGTGAATCCATAAAAATAATTTCCATAAAAATATTAAACAGCAAAATGGTTTTCAACATTAATAATAAGAACCATTATTAATAATAAGCGCCATCATTATGACTGATACTAATTAAGCAGCGAATCAGCATTCCAGATTGATTTCTTAAGGATCATATGACACTGAAGACCAGAGTAATGGTGCTGAAAATTCAGCTTTGCATCACAGGAATAAATTACATTTTAAAATATATTCAAGTAGAAATCAGTTATTTTATATTGTAAAAATATTTCACAATATCATAATTTTTACTGTATTTCTGACCAAATAAATGAAGCCTTTGTGAGCATAAGAGACTTCAAAAACATTAAAACATCTTAATTATTCCAAAACTTTTACCAGATTTACCAGTGTAAGAAAGTAAGTCATACAATTGGAATGACACGAGGGTTAGTAAATTATTCTCATTTTTGGGTGAACTATCCATTTAAAGCTATCAGATGTGGATTATGATGAAAAAAAAAAGATCACAAAGAGCTGAGTAAAAATCCTGCAGCAGTGTTTAAAGCATGTAGATTTATGTGAGAAATGAGAAATAACGACTACAGCAGAATGTCATTCATTACCTTAGTGTGCTTCAGTTGGCACACGATCACCAAAACTCTTCAACACGCAGAACGGTGGTCTTCTGGTTGGGCATAAATGGATTGAATTCACTGACCCATCATGCCTCGTGTCAATGGAACAAGCTGTTGGTGGTGATTTAATATGGTCAATGTTTCTTCAGACATCTTTGTGCCGATAGCAGCTCATCGATTAAGCGCTGTTGTTGACCATGGTGGGCGGCCGTCCCTCTGTGCCATTTCCAAACAGATTCTTCCAGCACCATAAAGCACACATTGCTCCAGACGGTGATGTCATAGTTCTTCAGCCAGCTGATCTCAGTTCAATAGACCTGCTGGAAGGTTCACAGAATTATTGCATAGATGGAATATCTGCATTGTACAATATGCTTAAGATTTGATCATGACAGTCATTTGTCAGTACATTTCAGATAATCAGACAAATGATTCAGTTAAGGTCTCAAAATAAATATATATATACATACACACACATGCGCACACACACACAGATACACACATAAACATACATACATACATACATACATATATATATATATATATGTGTGTGTGTGTGTGTGTGTATGTATGTATGTGTGTATATATACACGTGTATATATATTTGTATAGATATATTCAAAACAAAAACATAGAAATACTTTTATTCAGCAATAATGCATTAAATTGATCACAAGTGTCAGTAACATTTTTTATGTTGAAAAATCTACTTCAAATAAATGCTGTTCTTTTGAACTTTCTCTTCATCAAACAATTTTGAAATAAAAAAGCACAAGAAGAATCTGGAGGGGCACGTGGCAAACCTGAGTTATGAGTAGGCTATATCAGCAGTTACGCAGAGTCTGAATTTTTTGCACATTAATCTGGCAATAAATGTGGCACACCCAGTTTTTCTGATGCACACCCAGAGTCCCGTTTCTGGCTACGCTACTGCTACCCCATATTTTTGAAGGGTAGTGTAATTTAAATATATACCAGTACACTGCATGTTTTACTCCCTATCTGCGCTGCAAGCACCCCATTGAGACAAAACTACACCACTCCCAATTACAGACACATGGTTTGTGGCAGTCTGATAGTATGGTACAGATGCTTCTGAGTGTTCTTACAAATGATAGGACTGAAAACATACCATGAAACATATGACAAGGGTCTCTCCGTAGGTTCAATCAAGCTACATGATAACATGTCAGGCATGTCATGGAAGTCAGTGGTCATGTTTCTAGAATGGCTTTTACAGCCCATCGTCTGGCCAGGGAAAGCACACAGCCTGTTTTTGAGTGGTATAAATGGCTTTCTAAAAGCCATCCAGACAGATTACTCTAACATCTGCGTGACATGGACACATTTCATAACTGATCTCTTCGTTTTTTCCAACACACACTCACATAAGTGTGTGGCTTCACAGCCACACAGTCACAAAACATTTACAGCGGGTTTACAAATCAATGCACACAGCATTTCACATTCACAAACCTCCCACAATCCAACGTAACCAGTGCTAGTACAGTGTTATACTACATTAATATTCAGTAATTGTCAGTCTTTCAATACACATGCCTTTCTGTGTAAATTCTTAGTTTATTATATATTTCTCCTTATTCAAAAAACATAGCATTATTTGCCTGTGCAATTAATTATTTTTTCAGATGTCTACATATTTTCTGTAAGCAATTAATGAAATCATTATCAAATAATAGAGAACAGAATTTAATCAGGCATATACAAGTTTTAGGTTGGAAAGATTTTTTAGTCTTTATGCTCACCAAGGCTGCATTTTTTGATCAAAAATACAAAAAAAAAGGTAATACTGTGAAATATTATTACCATAACCGTTTTCTGTTTTAATATATTTTAAAATATGATTTATTTGATTTATACGATTTATAAAATATGATATTTATTTTGTTTTGAATTGAAATATTTTGTAGCATTATAAATTTATTTACTTTTAATCAATTTAATACATCATTGTTGAAAAATATAAATTGTTTCCAAAAAATAAATAAATATAAATCTGATTGTACTGATTCCAACAGACATGCAAGGTAGTTCAAGAACATTTGCGACATTTTAAAAAGTCAAAAATGTCAAAAACTCAAAACTGGCATGCTAAATGTGACCCTGGACCACAAACAACCTAGGCTCATTGGAAATACGTGCCTCTTCATACATTTCTGCAAAACTGAAAAAAACGTACCTATATATACAAATCGCTGCAGTTTCCAGTTGAAATGAACACTAGAGGCAGTAAAACTCCGACAACTTTTATTCCTTTTCACACAAAAGTATGATTTACAGGTATATTTTTGATTAATAAAGGTTAATTTTCACACAATTAGTTGCAGAATGTTATGTTATGACTTCAAAACAATTTTAACATCCTGCACGATTTGAAAACTGATACTTTTGAACGTTGTCGTCACATATACAGCTTCATATGTATGAGTTTTCTGTTCCAGTAGATTTACTCGGTAGCTCATGCGACACGGCGTTGCACTTAGGCGATGAAGAGCTCCGGCACGAATCCCCGTGAAACTACGGTTAGACTAAACAGCTCAAATCTGCATAAGGAAGTTGAAATAGCATGGCTGCATCAGCAAATATGTTTTTATATTACTTTTGCATTTGTTAACACTATCGGGTAGGTTTAGGTTTGGGTTTGGTGTAGGGGATATTTCCAACATGATAGAGCATTAAACTTTAGCGACACTCACCAGATATTTGAATTCTGAATGGTCGCAAAACGTACCTCAAGCAGCATAATAAAAACACTGCAATACGTGCCTGTACCAACGTGATAAAAGCGTGCCACAGTCACGTATTAAACGTGTGTTTTAGCGCCACTCTCTGGACATTTCACTTTGAAACTGCCGCGAAACGTGCAGTAAGGTACATAATTACTGGGTTGCAGAAATGTATGTAGAGGCACGTATTTCCAATGAGCCTGGGTTGACCACAAAACCAGTCAAAAGGTTCAATCTTTTTGAAATTAAGAATTATGCATCATATGAAAGCTGGATAAATATGCTTTCTATTGATGTATGGTTTGTCAGGAGAGGATAATATTTGGCTGAGATACAACTATTTGAAAATCTGGAATCTTAGGGTGCAAAAAAATCAAAATACTGAGAAAATCGCCTTTAAAGTTGTCCAAATAAAGTTCTTAGCAATGCATATTACTAATCAAAAATTAAGTTTTGATAAATTTACAGTAGGAAATTTACAAAATATCTTCATGGAATATGATCTTTAATTAATATCCTATTGATTTTTGACATTAAAGAAAAATGGATAATTTTGACCCATACAGTGTATTGTTGGCTATTGCTACAAATATACCCAATGCTACTTATGACTGGTTTTGTGCTCCAGGATCAAAAATGGAGAATTGCTCTGTGCAAATGTAATATTTTAGTGTATTTGTAGCATTACCTGATTTGTTACTCTTGTCCCAAATAAATGCTATCAGTGGGTTCAACACACACACACACACACACACACACACAAACAGAAGTTTCAGTTGTCAAAAGGTTTTAAAGGCTTTGATATGTAAGTATTAAGCAGCTCTTAAACTAAGTCCATCTAAACCCCGCTAGCTCACTTCATCTCAAAACTGACATCCGTCTCTGAAGCCCTTGGGGAAGAGCCTCTGAGTACGGCGGCTGATAAAGAGAAAGCATATGTCAACCATTACACGCCATGCTGCGGCAAGCCTGAAGCGGAACAAGATTCAGCATTGCAGAGGTCAGCTAGCGATTGTGTTTAATTGCGACCTGCATTACCTCTCATCGGAGCTTGTTATTGAATCAAAACATAAAAATAATAGGTGATGTTTCTAAAAATAATAGCTGCTCATCATGAGTAGCGACTGACATCGGCTGGTGACGGGTGACAGCGGCTGCTTCCTAATGACCTGCACAGGAGGTGGTGACAGCACCCTGCAATTCAACACAGTATCATGCAATTACCACCCAAAATAAGTACAAATGCTTCACTTGTTACATGCATTCGTCATTATGCAGACAAAACCTGAAATCTGTTAGTGTCTAATAGCTGAAGGGACTCATCATGTCGGAGGAGAGAACTGATAAGTGAGCTAATTTAACGAGCAGATATGTTCAGCATGTGGCATATGGCAAATAAACAGTCGTGATTTTTTTTAACGTCTTGGTTTGAATGTGAAAAGCAGCCTGACACCTGTCGCTTGTTTATTCATACAGCACAGAATCAGCATCTACGGACATGTAATTATCAGTGAGATCTTTCACACATAAATCATCCTTTGGTATGGATTTGTTTTTAAAAATGTTTCAAACTGATCCACAGATGCACTGAAACAAACAGTTTAAAAGAATCAAATTGGAAAAATGAATGAATAAAAATGAATGAAAAATGTTATCAGGTTCAAATAAAACAGCTAATGCATTATGTATTATGAATTAACAATGAACTTTTTTTTAGTTAATGTTAATTTATAAGTATACTATTGTTCATAATTATTCAATTTTCTTTTCATAATATATCAATATTAATATTAAATTGTTAATTGAATTGTAATTGTAAATGTTTAAAATAATTTTTTAATTAAAGTCGTCACTTTTGCTCACACCAAGGCTGCATTTATTTGATCAAAAATATAGGAAAATCAATAAATATTGTGAAATATTATTACAATTTAAAAGAACGGTCTTCTATTTGATTATATTTTAAAATGCCATTTATTCCTGGGACGCAAAGGTGAATTTTCAGCAGCATTACGCCAGTCTTTAGTCACATGACCTTCAGAAATCATTCAAATGTGATGATTTGTTGTTCAAGAAACATTTCTTTATATTATCAATATTGAAAACCATTTAATACTATTATAATAGTATTAACATTATAAATGTCATTACACTGTAAAAAAAAAAAAAAAAGAAAAGTTGAGCCAACTTAAAAGTTTAAGGCAACCAGCTTCAGCAGATTTTTGCGTTTTCTCAACTTATTTTTTAGGAAATTTCTCAACTTTTTGTTGTATAAACTTAAAACAAGAAGTTGAGAAAACTCAAAAATCTGCTGAAGCTGGTTGCCTTAAACATATAAGTTTGCCCAACTTTTTTTTTTTTTTTTTTTTTTTTACAGTGTAGTGTCATACACTTTTGATTAATAAAATATTAATTTTTGTTTGAAAAAATATTACTGACCCCAAACTTGTAAGCATGTATTGCATGTTATAAACGTTATAAAATTAACATGAACTTAAATTAACAAAGGTTGCTAAAGATGTTAGTATAATGCATAATCTAACAAACTGAGTGCTAAATGTAATAAAAATCATGTAAATTTCTTATACTTAAACAATAGCAATAATGGGATTGCTTGGAGAATGGAGAAAAATACAATGAAATGTAGTGCTCTTGTACCTTCAATTTATTTTCAGCAGATTTGTCCTGCGCAGCGGTACAGATGGAAGTTGGTTTACTGCTTCACCTTGCATCTCATATTTGTAGGTCACTTTGGATAAAAGTGTGACCTAAATTAATGAATTCAAATGTAAGTTATTAGAGAAGGAAAACAGCTCACAGGTAAAAGAGAAATATTGTGCATCAAAACACGCAACACTAATTACAATGGATATTTGCATTTCTATGATCGCAGTGCCTGAACAGCAGCTCAACAAATCACCTTGTGATTGTGTGTGTGTGTGTGTGTGTGTGTGTGGGTCTTGTTTTAGCTATTCTTTGGGGACAAATTAGCAAGATTAATCTGACAAAACATTCCTTTAGAGACATTCTCAAAGGTGAAAATGATTCACAAATCATGTTTTTTTTTTTTTTTTGTATTTTGTACTTTTTTAGTCAAAGCAAAGTCAGAGTAAGTCTGTAGTAATTATAATTAGCTTTGTATTTTCCTCGTTTAAACATTATACACATCCTATAAATATAAATATGCAAATATTGATACATATGTATGTAATAAATATGTATGCTTTTAGGAGATCTTCAGGTTTGGACTAAACGACAAATACATACGCATGAAACTCATTGTGCTTTGCAGATAACCTTTCAAATGCACGTTGTAATTAATTTGCACAGCTGGAAGAGACTGTTTACTTACAGACAAGACCAAATAGGTCCATGTCAACAAAAGCTGCAGGTCAGAGAGAGTCTTGTGTTAGATAGAGGTCTGCATGAGTGGTCTCACCTCGTTGAAGCTCTCATTCAGTGAAGGGGCATCCTATCGATGTTCCCCGTCAATCCGTCTGGAAAGCTCAGCTGGTGGGTAAGAGGTTCCCAGCGTGAGTCTGGAGAAGAATTGTCCATGCGCTTCACTAATTCATACTTTGATCAGAGACACAGAATTGCATGTGAGGTTACCAGAGTGAACGAAAAATAATGAGAAATTCTGTTCTAGATCAGTGAACACAGACAGCATGAAAATTCATTAAACACTCAATTTGTTATGATACAGGTATGACCAAAGCAGATACAGGAGGAGGATGTCATCTCATAAACAGCTGTAGAGACAGACAGAACGACAGATTGAAAAATACATACAGAGACAGACTGACAGACAGTATAAATGATAGAATGACAGAGCGACAGAGCAAAAGAACAAGAGAACGATAGATCAAGTAATAAAATGATATATATATATATATATATATATATATAGGGCAAGAGATAGAATGACAGAATAATAGCTAGAATGATAGACAGGAAAAATGATAAAACAATAGAAAGATAGATAAAACGACAGAACGATAGAGCGATAGAGCGATAGATAGATAGATAGAGCGATAGATAGATAGATAGATAGATAGATAGATAGATAGATAGATAGATAGATAGATTTTTACAAGACTAACAAACTTTTTACAAACTTTTTTTTTGTATAACATTGTATGTGTGGGCATAAAAAGCAGAACATGTCTCTGGGGCTACTTTCTTCTCCATTTCAACCTGACACTATAATAAACTTCAAATATTTCACATTACATAGATTGCAAAATGGTATAGCAACCTCCCTCCCCCTTCTTGCTTTTATGACTATGGCCATGTGATAGTTGTTCTTGCAGACTGTTATAGTATAGCTCCATTCTCGAGGGACCAAAGTGGTTCCATACCAGTCGAGCAGCTAACAACCTTTCCAAATTTCCAGTGAAGAAACCTATTAAGGGCAAGTCATGCATAGTTGATTGAGCGTCTCGTGCGAGGGGCCGATACGACGATGGGATTGCTCGGAGGAACTGATACACTCCCGCGCTGTGGATGAGTCTCGCTCGTTTCTGGGTCAGTCGGCACACAGTTCTTTCCTGTTAGTCATTTACAAAGGACGTGGAATAGGGATCAGTAACATTTTTGTAGGGCAGGATGTCGGAACATGTTGACTATTCTGCTGGGAGAAAAATAAAAATATTCACTCTTCTTAAAATATATCATTGGGTGCATGATGTATGGATGGACAGATGTGCAGATAGATGGATACGCAGATAGACTGAGGGATAGATAGGTAAAAATATGCTGATGGAGGGATAGATAAATGGATAGAGTGATGGATGAGTGGATAGATAGATAGATAGATAGATAGATAGATAGATAGATAGAAAATAAAAATAATGATAGAAAGAACAATAAATAGAACAATGAAAAGAAAGAGCGATAAATCAAAACAATACATAGAAAAAACAGACAGAAAATAGATAAAAGAGAAATAGTTTGAAGTTAGATAGAATGATAAAAAATGGCAGAATGATAGAAAGAATGAAAAAAATATATAGAACAATAGAATGATAGGACAATAGAAATAATGATAGACAGAACGATAGAATGATCAAACCACAGATAGAATGATAAAAAGAATGATAACAGAACTACAGAAAAACAGATAGAATTATAGAAAGAATGACTGAATGAAATATAGAACATCAAATAGAATGACAGAAACAATAGAAATAATGGCAGAAAGAACAACAGAAAAAAATGAAAGAATGAGAGCTAGAAGCAAGAATGATAGAAATTATAATAGAAAGAACATATAGAACAATAATTACAATGATAGAAAAATCAATAGAAGGAAAGATAGATAGAACAATATATAGAACAACAGACAGAATGATCAAAAGAAAAATAGAAATAATGACAAAAAATAGTAGAACGACAGAAAGAAAAATAGAAGTACAGTAATAGTACAAAAAATGCTAGAATGACAGAAGGAACGACAGAATGATAGAAAGTGTGACACAACGAACGACAGATTGTGACTGACTCCTAGAGGACTTGACCTCAAATCCACCTCTGAATTGACCTTTGACCCTTTCCCCTCTCAGCTCCATCAGTGAAGAGTCTGAGTGAAGGGCTGATGTTTGAGTGGCACATGGATGGGATAGGACGGGACGGGACGCTCTGCCAAGGACAGCAGCTCAGGGGTGGCACAGCACCCGCTCAAGCGTGAAATCACCTCTCCTCACTTTAAAGGGCTAACATGGCTTTTTAATGACGAGCCAATATCTTTTATACACCAAATATGCTCAATGGCTCCATTCTTTTTAATGCATATTTAAAGCTGGTAGGGAGTGCAGGCCCGTAACAAGATTAATGGCACGATCACTCTGAGACGCTGAGTCTGGGCTCTGCTAGATTACATTTAAAACCTTTTAAAGAGCTCGGGCCTTTCTTAATAAAACCACTGCTTTTGATGAATCTCGGAATAAACAGTGTCTGCACTTTACATTAGCCAGCCAGCTGATTTCGCTCATTCACGCTTTAGCGAATAGAGAAATTTAACACAGCCACGGCAAGTAAAGAAGAATGCGCTGAACCACAAATATTCATTTGCAAAAACTAAACTGGTATCACCATGGTGGTGGACTTTCTCATGACTGTAAATAGCAATGGTCTACAAATAGTCATTTTTAAGGCAGATATCAAAATGATGGATATATGGAAGCTTTTAAAAAAAAAATACACAATCCTGACTTTTTCCTTGCAATTATTTCTTTCCGTGCATTTTTTTCAATTCCATTTTTTTTTAATAAACTTAGAATTACAAGATATTTGCAATTACAACAATTGCAAGATTTATGATATCAAATTTTTCATGATTATCCCATCATTTTGAGTTTATGTCTTGCAATTCCATTTTTTGTTTTTGCCACAGAATAAAAAAAGGTAATTATATCTCACAATTCTAACTTTTCCTTGCAATTCTGATTTTTTTTTTCCAGAATTGTAGGTCTATATCTCACAATTCTGTGTATATATCTCACAATAATATCTCATAATTGCAAAATATAAACTCAGAATTGTGAGACATAAACATCTATAGAATTCTGACTTTTTCTCAGAATTATGGGTTTAATTTAATTTAATAATAAAAAAAAATCCATAGGTTTATATCTTTAATTCTGCATGTCTTGCAATTCTGAGGTTATATCTTGTATTTAAAAAAAAAAAAAAAAATCTGAATTGGGAGAAAAAGTCAGAATTGTGAAAAAAGTTGGTTACCTTTTTTTTTTTTTAAAAATAAGCTTTCATTATAGCTATGATGGAGATAGATAGACATTTTTTTTTTTTTTGAGAATTGTAGGTCTATATCTCACAATTCTGTGTTTACATCTCACAATAATATCTCATAATTGCAAGATATAAACTCAGAATTGTGAGACAAACATACAACTCTGACTTTTTTATCCTGAAATAAGCTTTCATATGGATATGATACAGATAGATAGACAAATAAGCAGATCAGTAGATCAGCAGAAAGAATGCTAGATAGAACGACAGAATGATACAAACAGTGATACAACAAATTCAGATTGACTTCTATAGGACTAAATAGATTTAAAATATTAAATATACAAAAATATACAAAATGTAATATATATATATATATATATATATATATATATAATTAAATTATATTAAGTTAAATATTAAATTAAATTACATTTTTCAAAGAAAAAAATAAATAAGTAAAATCAAAAAAATATTTCTCCCAAAGACAATATGACATTATTCAATTCAAATATCAAAACCTCAAAATTATAGGCTTGTCCACTTTTCAGCCAATCACTATAATTCCAGTCCTGCATCCATCCTGTAGGTTATATGTTAGCTGAAGGCAAAGCTTGTCTTGTCTTGTCGATTAACTTTAATAATTAAGATTCAGCCTTCTCACGGTTTCATCCTGGGGTTTCCACATAAAAACTCACTGGTTCATCTTGGCTTTTTTTTTACTTAATTCTCTCTCTTTTTCTCTCTTATAATCTCACACACTTTCATCAGTCAGCTCAAAAAGGACCACCGAGGGAAGAGCCAATCAGACCAGTCGAACAGCCGAAGGGGCGGAGCTGACAGACAAACACTACATTCACATTCTTGACAAAACCTGACGACTTCTGACTGTGCCATAATGGATCTAATGGAGCTCCCCTGTTGCTCTCGGCCGAGCTCTGCCAATGATGGACATTGTTGTTGTTTGACAATACACGGGCCGCTGGAGCGCAGGGTCTGTACCTGCTCCTGTGGATGGAGAATTACAGCTATGACTCACAGCTGTAATTAAAAGCCCTTTTTCGAGACACCTGCTGCTAGTTTTTGATGCTGAGTCTAATAAGGTTAGATGGAGCAGAGCACAAATCACATCAGTTTCCCACGCAAGACCACCGATGGATTTTCTCTGTTCAGAAATTTCAGACAATACTATGAAACTAATTTGTTTTGTAATACAGACATTTACCATTTATTTCGATTCGATCTATTCATCTGTTTCCTGTATCGGGTCATTGGTTCTGTATAGATGGGTTTCATGATTCATGCTTGAACAAGAATTCGGTACTGCAGGGCACGAAATTGCAATAAAAATACATGAATCACCAGAAACACTCAGGCCGAAAGAGACGTGACATATCTAATATACTCTGAAAAGCACACAGATTAAATATAAGGAGTTTTCCTAGAACTGATTTGGAATCAAGTATCAGTACAGATACTAACTTGCCATTAAACTTACCAACAAAAGAACTAATACAAAACAACAAAGCACATTCTGAGATTTCTAATGAGCCATGCTGCTCTAAATTTGGAACAGTGAATGCATCTTTGTAGCAGTGCAAAAATGTATATTTTTAATTAGTATTTTTAACTAATTAGTTTTACTGTAGGCAGTGCATTAATGAGAAATAATTTAAAAACACAGCTTTTTTGAAAGTCTCTTATAAATTAAGCAATGCACACTGCTATCACACTAATTGAAACCATTACCATTTACCCCAAATAAATTACATTAAAATAAATAAATAAATAAATAAACATTAAAAAATAAAATAAATAAATGAATAAAGAATTTCAAATAAAAATTAAATGATGAATAAAATAAATAAAAAATAATGATGATGATAATAATAATGATGATTATTAAAATAAAACATAAATAAACCGAATAAATTCATACATACACTATAACTTGAATGCAATTTGAGCCTCTTAAGATAAAGTGTCAGCCAAATATATGCATAAATGAAAGTAAATATATAAATGCACAACTGTATAGACGCTGTATAGAAAGAAAGAAAGAAAGAAAAAAATACCTTGAATGCAATGGATTTGCTAAAAAGCATTCACAAATGTATGAATATATACATTTCTGCATTAGACTAAAATGCATTAACTGGACTGTAGCTGTCTAAACACCCACCTCCTCTTTCCTGAACTCTCTCTGATTAATTTGCACTTCCGTAAAGATGAACATGACGGTGTGAGGGACAATTCTGTCACAGAAAGTGCTTTCCGTCCTCAGGTGTCAGATATCTGACCCAGCACTGGGTCAACACAGCTGAGAAACCCATCCAGGTGCTTCTGGCCATGTAAATGGAAAATAATTGGTGAGTAATGAAGAGAAAGTGTGTTTGTCAGATTGTTGGTTACAGAAAGAAAAGCATATTTGGAAATGGAATTCTATTTAGTATCAAGTAAGCAGGATCTCAAATTTGATTAAAGTACCTCAATGCTAAAAGTCTTTCTGCGATCTTGTGCCACTAAACTTTGAGATTCAAAGAAGTGATCTTCCTCGGAAACACTAATCGTAGCTGCCTGAGAACTTGACTCTCAACAGACCATTAAAAGCCCATTCACCAATTCCAGGAAGTAGATCTTAGTTTGTCCTTCCTAAGAACACAGTTACCTGCTGTAAAATCACATGGCTTATTGTATCATTATTATTATTATTAAAAGTCCCTGTAAAGAGTCCACTGAAGGCGAGCGTAGCGATGAACCCAAGTGCAGTTTATTTACAATGTGAAATCCAAACATCCAAACAGACGAAGACTTGACTTGACATGAAACAGACTTGGCATGGCATGAAACAAACTAGACTCACCGACAGCAGATAACAACATTAATACACGACAAGAAACAAAGGCAAGGACATGGCTACTTATAGCAAACAATGAGGGTCACATGACAAGAACAAACCAATGGGAAGCCAGACACATGACTAAGACAACCAATCAGAACATGACACATTGAACAAGGGAACCAATAGCAAAGAGACATGAGGGCAAGGGAAGCATGACACAAACAGGAACCATAACCACACTTCAAAATAAAAGACATGAAAACATGAACATGAAACAAACTCCAAAACAGACCTTACAGTCCCACAAATATGATCATTCATATTCAAAAGACCCCCATGCTAAAATTTATAGGACAGCTATATATTTTGAATGTATAAAGAATGGAAAAAAGAAAATATCATAAATGTGTGCAAAATCTTATTTGGAAAACTGTATGGAGCAAAAGAATACTATAAATGTGTAACATATTGTTTCTAAATTAAATCATTTTGCCTTACTGTTATATGTATTATTTATCTAAATAATTTATGTTCAGAATCAAATTATTTAAATTATTTAAACCTAGCTTTATTTATTTATTGTTGTTATTTATACATTATTTTGCTTTTGCTCACTACAGTAATGTACTATTATATGTATTTTTTCATTTATTTCTTCATTCATGCACTGTTTTCGGTAACACTTTAGAATAGGGAACACTTATTCACTATTAACTACAACTTTTCCCTCAAAAAATTCCTAATTTGCTTCTTATTAATAATTAGTAAGGTAGTTGTTAAGTTTAGGTATTGGGTAGGATTAGAGATGTAGAATAAGGTCATGTAGAATAAGGCCAACCCCAACCCTTAATTTGTACTAATAAATGGCTAATACTCTAGTAACATGCATGCTGATAAGCAAGTAGTTAAGAGACCCTAAAATAAAGTGTTACCCTGTTTTCTATAAACTTTTCTAAGTTTGGGCCACAGTTTGAAAACCCCTACCATAGAGCATGACTGGGTAAATTTGTCTCGAGTATTATTGTACCTAATAAGACATAAAATGCAAAATCTATTGCACAGTTATCATGCACCATTACAACTTATATAGTATAATAAAAATTTACTATCACCATGATATTTAATTTACAAAGCACACAAAGACATCAAGAAAAGAGTTTGATGGTGCTAATGCACATATTTCTATTTCTATTTACATATGGTTACTGTAATCTATCTTTAAATGTATTATCAGTCCCGTTTCTAATTATACGCACTCATATGAATGTATCGATGAATATGTCACAGTTTGATGATTTCTGTCATTTACAATCTGTGGAGGAATAACGTTCAGAAAGATGCGGCTCATCTCTCTTCTGCCAATGGAGGAAGGTTTTTCACCCAAAATGCAAAAGTAGCATCAAAATTAGGACAGCCACAAATCCTGTTACGTATACAAATATTATATACCCACCTGCCCATGATCCTCTGCATCCTATTCATGTGCCTCCATAAGTGCTGTCTGAATCATTAATGTCAGATTTAGCTCAGGGTTAAGTGCTGCTATTCTGCCAATCTGTCCAGAAAAGCCTGTCTGCTTTCTGCATTAACAGCAAGAGTGTGTACAAGAGAGAGAGAGAGAGAGAGAGAGAGAGAGAGGGGCCTTTAGTAGCCAAATGAGATGCTGTAAATCCGGAGCCATGTCTCCCATTAGACCTCTCTCTGTCTCTGTCTCTCTCTCTCTTTCCGTCCGGTCCTGACAGGAAAAGTCCATTAAAACAGAGCAGTCCACAGATTATATTTCACTGTACAAACCAAAAGGACATTATTCCTGGATTACCTAATTGAATTAAAGTTATTATGTGACCAAATGTTTAGATTTAGCCGGACATAAGATCATAAGAAGATGGAATATTGCTGTCTGGCTTTCCTGGACATGTTTTGACATTAAAAGCAGTCAGCACTTCTGTTCATGCTATGATCAAAGAGAGAGGAACAAGTAAAGGACATTAACTGCCCATAATTCATTTTAGATCTGCACATAAAAAAAAAAAAAAATGTGTTAGGTAATTTTCTGCCAGGACATTATCAATTATTTTTACGGACATTTCCATTAAACTCTAAAACAAAACAAAGTGCAATATTCAAAACATTACAGGTAAAACATTTGTAAAAAATATGAAAAATTCCTTCATATTAATACAGTATTTTGTGCCCTATTTTTACTTTTTTTTATTTATTTATTTATTTTTTTTAAGTGTATAGAGTTCTGCACATTTACCCACTACATGTATGTATATATATATATACAGTGCCCTCCACTAATATTGGCACCCTTGATAAATATGAGCAAAGGCGGCTGTGAAAATAAATCTGCATTGTTGTCTTGTGATCTTTTCACTCAAAAAAATTCACAAAAATTCTAACCCTATCTATTAGTAAAACAACTGAAAGCGGGAGAAAATTTTATGATGAAATAAATGTTTTCTCCATGAATATTCAGTAGTGTGCTTTCTAGAAATTCTTATGGAGGTAAAATATCTCTGAAGTATATTCCCATTCATATTTACTTTTTTTTAGCACCAGGAGTGGAAGCTAAGAGCATGAAATTGTCCAGCCATGACTTCTGTTCCACAGAAATATAAATAAGAGGAACACAAAGCCCCAAATTCCCTTAATCGTCCATCACAAGAGTAAAACCTAAAGATATGGTTGATGTGCAGAGCAGATTGTTGAGCTTCACAAAATAGAAAGTGGCTGTAAGAAAAGAGTTAAAGCATTGAAAATCCTCATTTTCACCATCAGGGGAATAGTGAGAGGGTTCTATCAACTAAAGATGTTATGAATCTGCCTGGAAAAGGACATGTGTCCACATCGTCCTAATGCATGCTGAGGAGGAAGTTTGGTGGCTAAAAACTCTCCGGGACCTCTAGGAAAACTGCGAGAGATTAGTTGAGTCTCGAGTCAGAAACCTAAGAAAAAATTATCAAACCTTCATCCCCACATGATGTTCCAGAGAGCTTCAAGAAAAATTCTCTAGCTCATCCAAAAGCAATCTCCAGCATATTCAGTTATCGAACCACGACTGGAACTTCAAATGACACTGGCTTCTATGGTCAGATGAAACTGGAAAGAGCTTTTGGCAGCAAACCCACCAGATGGTTTAGCACAAACAGGGATAAGGTACCCCATGTCCATGGTTAAATACACTGCTGGATCGTTAATGTTGTGGCCAGTTTTTCTGCTGGAGGTCCTGGACATCTTGTTCAGATGCATAGAATCGTAAGATTCTATCAAGTACCAACAGATAAAAATCAAAACCTGACTGCCTCTGTTAGAAATCTTATAATGGGCTGTGTTTGGATCTTCCATCAAGACCGCGATCCAAAACAAACATCAAAATCAACACAAAAATGGGTCACTGAGCACAAAATAAATCTTTTACCATGGCTGTCCCAGTCCTCTGACTTGAACCCTGTAGAAAATGAGTGAGGTGAACTGAAGAGAAGAAGCAGTGAATTTGAAGGATCTGGAGAGATTCTGGATGAAGAAAATGGTCTCTGATCTCTTGTCAGATCTTCTCCAAACTCTTCAGGCATTGGAAAAACTCAGAGCTGTTACCCTTGGAAAAATTACGTTACCAATAATTGGGTGCCAATTTGTGTGTATGAACTAGAAAAAGCATTTATTTCACAATGAGATTTTCACCCCACTTTCAATTGTTTTACTTCAATGATAGGTTGAAATTTTGTGAATTTTTTAAATAAAGATAAAAAGGATAAACAAAGCAGATTTATTTTCATAGCCGCCTTTGCTCATATTTACCAAGGGTGCCAATATTAGTGGAGGGCACTGTATATATATATATATATATATATATATATATATATATATATATATATATATATTTTTTATTATTATTATTATTATATACATAATTGGCTCAGCCCTGAGGAAGCTGCATAACAGATATTTATGTAATATTATGATACTGATTTTATATTACTTATGAGTATATTCAATAAATAAATACATTTAAAAAAGAAATTATGGATCTTTACTTTCTTTCAAATTTTAAATATTTAAAATGTTTAATAGCTCTAGCGGCGTTTTATAATTTAATTATATTATATACTATTATAGTTCCCTTTCGAGGGAACTTCAAACTGCGTCCTCTAGGGGTCGCTATGGGGAACGCCATAGCGACCCCTAGAGGACGCAGTGTCTCGTTCCCTACTCAGGGAACCATGGTTAAAAATGTAACCTGAGACGTTTTCATTAGTATTTTGGTATTATTTAGTATTTAGTATCTCGTATTATTACACTTGCAGTTTTTAGTATTTTATGCATTTCTGTCATTTTGTGTTTTTTATATTAGTAAATATCTAAATATTAATATATGAATATATATTAATTTATTTATTATGTATTAATAAATTATAATGAAATACTATTTTTGCTTTGTTCAGTTTTTTATCTTTTAGCTTTTCCATCTAATATTTGTTTTATTTCAATAAACAAAAATGTTTTTAATAGTTTTACTTAATATCACTGCTCCAGTGTTACCACAGTTACTCTGTTTTACCTTTGTGAGACAGTACAATTATTTTCAAAACTGTAAAATCATATGAAAATGAAGCAAAATGGTTTTGGCTTCAAACAAAGTACTTTCAAATGAATAATCTTCAGAATCTTCTTTTCGTCTTCTTTACCACATCTATAATAACTGCATTTTCTGTGAAAAAAATAAAAAAAATAAATAAAAAATATCACTAGTATAGTGATAGTAATATAGTGTAGTGAAGCTTGTCTCAGCCATGAGCAGACCTGAATAAACAGGCTTTGTTTTTTTCCCCCCTGTATTTATTTTCCATCCTGCACTCTCAGCTAATTTTCAGTCTCTACACTGTTGTGGTGCCGTAAATGCTGTCCTCCATTGTGCTACTGAGATGGGTGGGCTGATTTTATAGTCAAATTTGGTGCGCAGAGGAGAGAGGAGCAAAATCAATCCAGAATGCATTGTAAGCACACTCCACAGACATAGCAATGTGGAGAGATGCTTTGAATGGAGATAATTATTGAATAGTGCAGCGCCGTCCTATTGGACACAAAAGCAACATTTACACAACAACATTTATAATGAGACACAGAGAAACACTCGAGTCCATGTGATTGTCTGCGCGGTTTTGTTTGACTCATGACGTCATATACGAGAAACAAGTGTTTTAACCTCGATTTAGAGTCACACACACACTTACAACTAGCTATACAGACAAAAACACATTCATTGTCTTCCAAAAGAATGAGCGGATTGTGACTCAATCGCATACACACACACACACACACACACACAAACAAACCAGAGAAAGCTTTCATTACTCAGAGGTTGTTCTTTTAACTCAAACTTAATGTAATTCTTACAATGTGAAAAATATCCTATTAAATGTAAGCACTAGCAGCTGGTCACCATAAATTCACTGTAAAAATACAGTGACGATGTTTACAGCACAAGATATTTGGGGTGATGAATCAGTGCATGCTGTACATACAAAAAAAAAAAACCCTTTTCAAAAATCAAAGATGAATGAAACAGACTTTACATAATGTATGAGTCTTGTTTGCAATATCACATTTTTCTAAATTTTATTTCCTAAATAATAATAGTGATAAACCAAAATGATTTTTTTTTTACTCAAACAGCGAGACCAAAAATTAAAGCTTTCACTTGGCCAAAAGCTGAAATTGAAAATAAAATTTAAATCATCAATTAATTCATTGATATTTAAATGAAATCAAATAAAACTGAATTGCATATAACCATTTAAACTGCACATAGGGCAGTTTTTAATAATATTTTTTTTCTGTAATTTGTTGTTGAAATATAAACATTTAAAGACACTCGATCAATATGTAATACAGTGCATATATTTAACAAAATTTTCCTCAGTAGAGTCTTTTCCCCCTAGTTTATAAACATTGAGTGACTGAGTTAAAAGGTAGGTTCATTAAAATTAAAATTCAGTCAATGATTTTTATAAGCAATAACTAATAAAACAATTCAATAGACATTTTTATTATCAATTCTTATATTCTGAAATAATAATAAAGTGCAATAGTTAAGCTTTTAAAATCTAAAATTTACTTGAGCTACCAAAATATTATTATTATTATTTATTTATTTATTTATTTTTTTGGGGTGGGGGGGGATAAACCATGGCCAATTCTTATATAAAGATGGTGCACAGGATCAAACATCACTAAAAAAAATGCAATAAAAACAGTAAATACCATAAAATGTAAAAATCTAAATGCGTGATTCCAGGAATCTCCTTAGTGTTTAATGCGATTTTCAACAGATAATCTAAAAGTAAAATCCTGAAACATTAATGAGATGTTGAGATTTCAGTTTTTTTCTGTATCATAAGTGAACAATGAAATGACCTGACCTGAAACTTTGGGCTCAAGAAATCTCTGGTTCCCTGTGTTTCTAATAAATAAAAAAGAGAGTCTGTGTAGCTTTATACTGAGAGGTTTTGTGGCTACAACAATGAAAACTTTCACATGAATGGAGCAGCGTCCAGCATGCTGTGCTTTCAAATGGCCTTCAGTCCAATTAAAACCTTTAGCAAGGCACTATTCAACACAGATGTTTCTGATGGAAATCACACAAGCACAATGAAATAAAAAACATTATTCAAACTCACCAGCTCCAGAAACTCTTAGTTCAATCAGTCAGAAGTCTAAGTGTGCATTGCACAAATACATGTTGCTTTTCAAAATCCAAAGAAAAAACTGATTATATTATGCATAAAGAAAATGAAAAATGTTATTGAGTCTGTTAATATTTATTTTTCATTTTCATGACAATTAAGCTTGTTTTCCTCAAATTCCCTCAAAATTTCTCTGTTTTTTGGTAATTACCATTATTTTCATTAGAGAATATTATGTGTCATTATTACATTTAAATCAGCTTAAAGTCTGAACAACACATACTACAATAAAGTATTCATACTTAATAACATTATTTTTCACATTGCAGTAATGAACACACACACACACACATATATATATATATATATATATATACTTTATTTTTTATTTTTTTTTTATTTTTTTTTTTGAAAGTAATGCAAACTTCCATAAAGCTATTGTCACAATGCAAATTTATAATGCCAAAATACAGCAAAAATTTAATCCCTTACCTCATTCTTTGAATTCTGGGCTGAAATATGACCCAGACGTGTTCTTGACAGGTTTAGTGAGATTCACTCCTAACAGGAGATGAATCCCGTCAAGCAGCAGACATCATTATTTATAGTCATACCACCAAGAACAAAGTCAGCACAAACACTGCTGCTGTTTCTCATCTGCATGCATGTACCTCTTCATCACACTCATGTGACGCGTCAAATTCTGTGTTTTATCCATTTACACGATCAGCGAGGCCCCTGTAAAGTCTCAGAGAACAAGCAGATGAACGTTTCAAAGATCAAACGACACAAAGGAAAGATAAATGAGCTCAAAAATATATGCCAGTTATAGATGCAGGGTGAACGTGTTCATATTCATTTCCAGGTGATGTAAATGTACATTTAAATAAACACTTAAAGGGATAGTTCACCCAAAAATGAAAATTTGATGTTTATCTGCTTACCCCCAGAGCATCCAAGATGTAGGGGACTTTGTTTCTTCAGTAGAACACAAACAAAGATTTTTAACTCAAACTGTTGCAGTCTGTCAGTCATATAAAGGCAGTCAATGGGACCCACGGCTTTGAGAGACAAAAAAACATACACAGACAAAACCAAATTAAACACTCTGGCTCGTGACGATACATTGAGGTCTTAAGACACAAAACAATCGGTCTGTACAAGAAACTGAACAGTATTTATATAATTTCTTTTTACCTCTGATCCACCACAAAGTCCAACTGTCCTGAGAATGTACACAACAGCCAGCGCGTGACGCATCAATGTGCTCTGGTATAGCAGACGCATGCGCGGAGGTGATCTTCTTCTTCCTTGACGTTTAACGGCAGTTGGTATCCAACTTCAATGGTGCATTATCGCCACCTACTGTACTGGAGTGTGAACCGGAACTAGACAGAGATAAACTATAACTAGAAGGGAGACTTCCATATCTCTTCTTCCCCTTCCCTTTAATTAATAATAATGATTTCCAAAACTGTATTTTATATCCTATTAGCTATACCAGTGTCCCCAGGAAACTAAATAAATGCAGAAGCGATCTAAACAATGAGTGATGTGTACGCGTGACAGATCGCTTCCGCGCATGCATCTACTACGCCAGAGCACGTTGATGCGTCACGTGCCGACTGTTGTGAACGCGCTCAGGACAGTTGGACATTGCGGTGGATCAGAGGTAAAAATGATATAAATACTGTTCAGTTTCTTGCACAGACCGATTGTTTCATGTCTTAAGACCTCAATGTATCATCACAAGCCGCAGGGTTTGATTTGGTTTTGTCTGTGTATGTTTTTTGTCTCTCAAAGCCGTGGGTCCCATCGACTGCCATTATATGACTGACAGACTGCAACGGTTTGAGTTAAAAATCTTTGTTTGTGTTCTACTGAAGAAACCTAGTCACCTACATCTTGGATGCCTTGGGGGTAAGCAGATAAACATCAAATTTTCATTTTTGGGTGAACTATCCCTTTAAAGGTAAAATATCAACAGAATGTAAAATGTAAAACCTTTTATACAGAAGACTGTATGCACCTCTGATATCTGGTCATACTATATAAATACAGAGTTTTGTACATATTTTTGTAAATAGTAAAATGCAATGTGAAAATATAAATGTACAAAGGTTTAATATAAATACACAGTACTAACAGTATCTAAATTTACATCCATTTAAAACATTTAATAACATTTACATAATGCATTTATATAACATTTCATATTTTAAAATGTAAGCTAGTATTAATTTAAAATTAAAAATACTTTAATATTAATTTAATAATGAATATCAATATTTTTTATTTTATTTGAATTTAATATTAATATTTAAATATATTATTTTAAACAATATATTTAATACAATAAAACAAACCTATGAATTCTGTGATTTTAATGTTCTTTGAACACTGATTTGTAAACATCTCTAAAGCTGAAGTTCGTATGTTCATGCATGTGTAAAACTTCTTGTTTTATTGCTATCAAATAGTGCAAATAAGCATGTACTAGAAGTACACTTCATAGTTATGAATAATAATAATGAGATCACATTGTATGACATGCAGAAACAAATAAATTACAAACAAATTCCACACTGTGTGACTGATCATAAAAATATCTTATTAAAGAAATCTATAAAAGACATGACAGTAAATACATCGGCGATGTTTCTATTAAAGATGATTGCTTTCAGAAAACTCTGCTGAAAAAATAAAGTGAATATTTCATATCTACATCCGCAGCACAATGCAGTCCAGTATCCATATCTTGCTTTGGTACTGATTATGTTGTGCTATTATATATCCTGATCATGCAAGACGATGTTAAAGGTTTATGTTCCTTTTAGAAAGCACTTCCCCAAAAGCAAACCGAGCGCTGTCGATTGCCGGTATTTAAGAGATCAGATATTTGTAGAAACATTTTATTTATGAGATATGGGATATGCCATTATTAATTCATTCACTTGTCCAGCTGCTCTGCGCTGGAGTCTCAGTTATCATTAAAGAGAGACAGGGAGGCAAAGACTCGTGCTTTATGGCCGTTTTATATGATGCCACGGTTTTATTTGCAGATGTGCGCAATATATTCTATAGCATTATAGAGCTAATGCTATCAAACAGATGAGAAAGCACACATCTACACAACAGAAATGTGTTTTAGAGAGACTGTTCGATTGTGTTAGTCTGGTGATGTCGAATCATAATGAATCATCTGTCTATGATGTCATAATTCAGCTGATCTGAAATGAGAGCCTTGTCTGTGTGCATGGGGAAAATAGGCTGCTTTTAAAGTCTTCCTTCTGGCCTCCAAGGAAAATTGCGGTCAGTTAGAGGGGAAGTTGTTGATAATAATCGCTCAGACTCTGAGGGAAATGGATGTATAAAAAAAAAAATCCACTGTCTGTCCCACAGCATGTAAAATAACACACGCTCGCATTTCAGACAACAATTGCCAACGCAGACGCTAAAACGTTCCTCTATTCAAAAGGAAAACAATCCAATGCACAATATGTCCAGACAGTTTATATGCTGGGGGAGTTTAAATGTTCCAAACACAAAAGAATGCATTTTTAAATATCACTCCATATAGCATCTAAACAAAAAAGAGTTTCACATAGGAATCAAAATGATATGTTTCATTGCATGACACCTTAACGATAAAAAAACAAACTTATACTCTAAATATGCAGTGTGTAAATCTGTTTCATCTTAAGAGCTGAGCGTAGTTTTAATGGAACAGTTCACCCAAAAATGAAAATGTGTTAATATACTCAGCCTCAGGCCATACAAGATGTAGATGAGTTTGTTTCTTCATCAGAACAGATTTGGAGAAATGTAGCATTACATCACTTGCTCACCAATGGATCGTTTGCAGTGAATGGGTGCCGTCACAATGAGAGACCAAACAGCTGATAAAAACATCACAAGTTCATAATCCATAATAACGCTGTCTACAGTGAAAAAGTCCATCATCTGTTGTCCTCTCACATCGAAATCGACAGGTTTTAGAACATGTTGTGGGCTGTTTTGCTCTGTTTTGATCTGTGCATATTTCTCTCCTTATTCAGATCAACTTTGAATTATTATGGAGGGAGGACTCTTGATGGATTTGTTTATTATTAACACACAGTTTTTCACATCACTGGAGTGGTGTGGATTATTGTGGATGTAATGTTTGTATCAGCTGTTTGGACTCTTATTCTGACGGCACCCATTCACTGCAGAGGATCCATTGCTGAGCAATTGATGTAATGCTGAACTTCTCCAATCTGTTCCGATGAAGTATAAAACTCATCTACATCTTGAATGGTCTAAAGGGTGATTAAAGTTTCAGCAAATTTTCATTTTTGGATGAACTATTCCTTTAACGAGAAATTTTCAAATAAATTTGGCAGGGAACTAATAACAATCTCCATGAGTTTTCCGGGGATGTTAATGTGTAAATCAACGTTACTATTAACTTATTTCTTTCAAATACAAATTTGGTTTAAAAAAATATATTAAATCTTGCTTAAATTTCAAACATCACTGTGTACAAATAGTTGCCTCTTATGACAGACTGCTTGCGTTGTCTTGCTTTGGATAAAAGCATCTACTAAATGAATAAATGTCAATTAATGAATGTAAACATTGATCAAACCAACCTGATCAGTCAGACTGCATTAGTATCTTTACCATCAAAGTTAATCATTGCTTTAGGTATGTTATAAATACATTTATGAGGAGGCCGAGCATCGTTCGCCTCTGACAGGTTGTTACCTTTGTAAAAGCTGGTCTGTTCTCTCAGCGTTCATCTGTCTGCATTTGGTGGATGGGTCTCGCATAAAAACAGTGGCTGAAAGCAGAAAAAAGAGTGCTGTCAGCAGTCAGGGTCAAAGACAATCATACACACAAACACAGAAACACTAGGGGTCTGTGCTCAATTGAAGAGTGGACAGATGCATTCGATGGAAAGTAAATATTCGGCACAGTTTGTGTCCTGATGTTGAAGCTAAAATGCACATTTCAGACTTTTAAAAACAACGCTTTTTTGTTTTATTGTTGAGAGTTGACGGATGGTGTGTGTGTGTGTGTGTGTGTGTGTGGTTTAGATACTCTTATAGCTGCTGGTTGTTTCTCATCTAGCAGAGGAAGAGTATTTCTTAAATTGGATAATCTAAATAATGCAAGAGTTAGAGTTCAAGAGTCAGTACAAATCATTTATGAGACTAGTGCTCTTTGACTTTTCTACAAACCTTCAAACCATGAACAACTGTTTTAGAAGTTATAGGAATGTTTGGATTCAATGCAGGTTAAGCTCTGATAACAGCTCTGTGACATTTGTGTCAATTACTACAGAAAACACTTTCACTCACCCCTCAGTTTGTACAAAAAGAAAAAGTTGTTTACAGTACAGCACAGTGGAAGTTTATGAGACAAGACATTCATACACCACTGCTGAAATATTTAGAATACGTCTTTCTGCAAGAACATATTAAATTGACAGTAAAGACACTTTTAATGTTCCAAAAGATATTCCAAAAGAATCCATCACAGTTTCCACTTAAATATTAAACAGCACAAACTGTTTTCAGCACTGACATTTATAAGAAATGTTTCTTGAGCAAATCAGAATATTAGAAAGATTTTTCTGAAGGATCATTTTTACTGATGACTGGAGAAATGATGCTGAAAAGTCATATTTATTTATACTTAAAATCAAAGGTTTTATATTGTACAATTTTTATTTATTTATACATGTATGTAAGTTTGTTATTTGCCATGTCTGATACCATTCCCTCACAAAACAGTTGTGTATCTTTGTCTTTTTTCCTGATTTAAATATTTTTCCCAACAAAAGTTCATAAATTCATCAGAGCTGGCTGAGTTCATGACTTGGAATGCATAATCAAGGAAATTAATGAGGAAAAATTGCTCCAGAACAAAGTGAGCAAAAGTCAGTGACCAACAGTTTATCCGTATATTAAAGTAGGCCTACTACAAGTATCATTTCTTTATGGCTCAAATACCACTTTTCTGTTCTTGAGAATCCATATTAGCTCCAAAATATAAACTGTACATGTCTGCTTTTAAACCCTCTGGAATTTATTTTCTCATAGACTTCAGTTGTGATTTCAAAATGCATTACTGTAAACATGATTATCTACAAACTGAGGGAAAAGTTGAAATTATTTTCTGTGGTGATCAACAACCTGTTGTCAATAGAGCAGATAAACGATAAGTTGTTTTGAACCTAGACATTTCTACTGAAACATGGATTTCCTATTCGTCCTACTCAGAAGCATCATGTATCATTTTGCTGCAAATATGACTTTAACCATTTCCCCCTTTTGTGAGCATGAAATTATATCTGTAATGTATTTACAGGAGGCTGTAAAGAATAATTCAGCGCAGGGGTTTGAATAACAACCTGCGTCCCATTATGAAACACTTCTGTCGATGAAGCATGTACTGCATGGCTTTGAGAAGTCATGAATTACATTCAGTGCTCTTTTACTGTGGATATATGGTAATCTATGTATACACAGTGACTATGTCATTGTGAGGTTGCATGTCTGGAACGAGCATCCTGAGAAACCCTCATTTCTAATGTGCAAGCTTTTAGGAACCATGATCCATCTATATAATCTCATTAGTATTCATATATATTTCTACATAAAATACATTTATATGTTAAGTGCATTACATGAAATCACCAAACAGTAGAGCATGGCACTAATAACACCAAGGTCATGGGTTGGATTCCCAGGGAAAGCATAAAACTGGTAAAATGCATCCTCAGAATGCACAGGAGGTTGCTTTGAATAAAAGCCAAATGCATGTGCTGAGTGCTGACACATGCAATATGAATGTGTCGATATTTAGAGTTTAAATATGTACAGGGTTTCTGCAGGTTTATTTAAGACCATTAAAGAAAAATGAAGCAATAATTGAACAATTAAGCAAACTGGAAATACAACTTCCAACAGATTAAACTATTCATTTTTAATTAAAAATCTTAACTAGAATATGGAAATAACTTTTACTGTACCTTATGATCACACTGCAAAAAAGTGATGTTCTTCCTCAGTATTTTTGTCTTGTTTTCCAGTGCAAATGTCTACAGATTCTTGAATCAAGCTACACTGAGAAGTAAAATAACAGAAGTTTGTTTTGTATGATAGTGAGCAAAATGAAGCGAATTTAAAATTAAAAATGAAAACAAATGAAACAACAGGGTCAAAAATATCTTTCTTCAAAGAAAAAAAAGCTTTTAAACCCCATTGACAGATATGGTTCTTGTTTTAAGCGTAAACTCATTCCATTTTGTTCAATTTATCAGAAAACAAGAATTCAACTATCTTCATTTTCAAGGATGTTTAATATTTAAACTGGAAAAAAAGGACAAAAATACTGAAGATATTAATTCTTTGCAGAGTATGCAACAGTCACGAATATATGAATTTAAGACTTTCTGCTTCAGTTTAAGACCTTTTTAGGCCTTAATTTGTACAACCACAGTTCCAGAGAAGTTGGGACATTTTGTAAAAATGCAGTAAAATCAAGAATCTGTGATTTGTTCATTCGCTTTAACTTTTATTTAATTGACTAAAGTACAAAGAAAAGATTTCCAAAGTTTTCACTGACCAACATAAATGTATTTTGTAAATATGAACAAATTTTGATTTTGATGGCTGCGACACATTCCAAAAAAGTTGGGACAGTGGCAAAATAAAAGTGAAAAGATTATATAATATCCACTTTAAACTGTTTTGAAACAGTTCACAGTAAGCAGGTGAATTGGTAATAGGTCAAGGTATCAAGTTTGTGTATAAAAGGAGAATCTCGGTCTTTGCAAGCAAAGCTGGAACATGGCTCATCACTTTGTGCCGAATTTCATGAGAGAAGTGTCAAACAAATCAAAAATCACATTTCGCAATGAAAAATCTCAAAGAATTTAGGTCTTTCTCCAACTACCACACGTAATATTGTGAAAAGATTCAGGGAATCCAGAGAAATCACAGTACATGTAGGGCAAGGCAGGAAACCTCGGTTGACATTTGAGCCCTCAGATGGCATTGCATAAGAAACAGTCACGCTGCGGTGTTAAATATAGCCACATGGGCTCAGGAGTACTTCAGAAAACTGCTGTCATTTACAACAGTCTGCTGCTGAATCAAGAAATGCAACTTGAATATCTGTTACTCTAGGAGAAAGCTATACATCAATTCTATGCAGTGATGCCGCCGGGTTCTCTGGGCCAGAGCTCATCTCAGATAGTCAAGAAGATAGTGGAAAGGTGTGCTGTACTCAGATGAGTCCAGATTTCAACTTTTTTCTGGGGAAAATAGATTTCGAGTTCTCAGTCCCAAAGACCATAGGGACCATCCAGACTTTCATCAGTGACAGATGCAAAAGCAAATGTCTGTCATTGTATATATTTGTATATATATATATTTGTCTGTGTGGAGACGTGCTGAAATCGCGTTTGGTCTCGTACTGTATCGCGTCCCTTGTCAGTGTCGGGTGCTTGCTTGGTAATTTGTTGCGATTAACAGGAAAGTGTGTGCAGCTGAATTGGAGTAGTGTTTTGTTTGATGGGTATTATAAAGCTTAGTTTACCGCGGCAGCCGTCGTGTGAAGACCAAAGAGTAAAGACCATCGACTCTACCGTGCGACTCCACCGGGCAGGGACACCGGCAAAGGATATAAGTATCACTTTTTATTTTTCCTCTTTACTTGTTTCAGTTTTTATAACCATTTCTTACTATGTGTAAGTAAGTTGTTGTTGTTTTTAAAACATGTGTCTTTGGCTCAGTGTTGATGTCTGTATTGGTTGTTTATTAAGTTTTAGTTTTATTTAATTTTAGTTATTTTAGTACTTCATGCTACATGGAAATGAAATAATATATATATATTGAATTTATTTTTATATGTATGTATATGTATATGTGTGTGGCTGTACATACACATGCCATTGTTTTTTGGTGTTTGGCTTAGTGTTATGTTAGAAGCATTATTATACTCATACCTTTTGTTGTTTTAACATTTTAAGTTGTTTTTAGTGTTACTTTCTTTGTTTTCATTTAAATGTTTAGTTTTTGAAATGTTGTATGCATTTGTCATTTTTTAATTTCTTTATTTTCTTAAATGTGTGTGTATATATAGTATTTACAGAGTTTTGACTTTTAGTTTGTTACTTTTTCTTATTTGTAAGTCGCTTTGGATAAAAGCGTCTGCTAAATGACTAAAAGTAAAAGTAAAGTATATATATGAGTGCATCAGTGCAAACGGCATGGGTGACTTGCATATGTGTGAAGGTACCACTGACGTGGAGGCATATATTGGAGTTGTACAGAGAAAAATACTGCCGTCAAGATGATGTCTTTCATGGGAAGTCCATGGTTATTAGATCAAGACAATGCCAGGTCTCATTCCGCATGTGCAACAACAGCGTGGTTTCGTAGACAAAGTGAATATGCTAGACTGGCCTGCCTACAGTCCAGATCTGTCTCTTATTGAAAATGTATGACCAGTCATGAAAAGGAGAATCAGACAACGACGATCACAGACTGCTGAGCATCTGAAGTCTTGTTTCAAGAGAGACTGGACAAAAATTTTGCTTGCAAAACTTTTACAGTTAGCACCCTTAATTCCCAAACAATGAAACATTGTAATTAAAAGGAAAGTTGATATGACACAGTGTTAAACATGCCTCTGTCCAACTTTTTGAGTGTGTTGCAGCCATCAAAATCAAAATTTGTTCATATTTACAAAATACATTTACGTTGGTCAGAGAAAACTTTGGAAATGTTTTCTTTGTACTTTTGTCAATTTACTAAAAGTTAAAGAGAATGAACAAATCACAGATTCTTGATTTCATTGTATTTTACAAAACGTCCCATTTCTCTGGAATTGGGGTTATAGAAGGGCAAATTAAGAATTTTTAAGCCCTGCAAAAACCCTGTATGTAAAACAAGATGCAAATGTTCAAAAGTCCTTCAACGTATTGGTCTTATTTAGAATAAGTTGATATCATACAATACATTTGACATATAGTTGATATTGTACATATCAGTGTCTATGTCTAAATGTAAATAAAAACAAATAAAAGGTGCTACAATCACACCTCCCAGGTGATTAACAGCAAATTCTAATGAGATCACACTGGGTACATAACCACTATGCCACCTGAACAGCACACAGAAGCTTAAATGCGTCTCTCAAAGACGTTTATAGAACAAACACATTTGCACGTGATATATTTCAGTTCAAATTCCTGCTAATTCACCAACCAATCACAATCCAGTATAACCAGGCCCTAAATGCAGTATAATCACAGTCTGGTATAACCAGGCCCTAAATAGCAAAGCAATATCAGAAACTGCACTGTGCAAATGACATCTAACACAGGGCGCTTTTGAGCCATTACCTAATTTGCATAAAACTCTCATAAACACATGCAAAAACGCATTGGGCATAATTCATTCTTATTGAGACAGCACAAAATATGGGCCAAACAAACCTGGAATTGAACCTGCAACAGATGAATAGCAAACCCTCCATTACGCTACAACAGCTCTAAACCTAATAGTAACAACAAGGCCTGGGCCATGGAACAACCAGTGGTTAAAAGATTTTTCAGACATCTTTGAAATGAACGTTGAAGTAACAGATTCTGTAATTTTGTGAAACTCAACCGCCGTAGATAATATTATAGATCACTGTCAGCAAAAACAAAGCCTCCAAAAACAGCTTGCTATGATGAACTGCTGTCCTTGCTGTCTCGTCGCCAGAGAGCGGTTTGTGACGCCAAAGAAAACCTCTCTCTCATGCGCACACACTGCATTTCCTGACTGTCGCACAGTAACACAGATGGATAATATGTATTTCTCTCCAAATGCCCCTCACTATGCAGCAAAAACACATATCGGTTTTATTTATGGGAGTAATAACTGAACACAATGTTTGGAGCATTTGTTTCAGGACTTCACTCAGCATGGATGAATTACAGAGGTAATATAGGCACAAAAAATGTAAAACGGCACGAGAGAGATAAATGACTTTTTTTTTCAGTTTTAATATGAAGATCCTACAGCATTTCCTTTTAAAATGAGTGAAAAGAAATGCCTTGTTTTTGTAGTTTTTTAACTAGTATTTAGTTTAAATGGCTTCTTCTTATTGTTATTCAGATGCAGCAAATGGTTTAGTTGGTAAGAATAAAAATTAACAACCAGAATTAGCCATTTACTCTGCAAGCATCATATTTATAATAATAATTCTCAATATTATTTCTGATTTATTTATTTATTTTCTAATTAATTATACAATTATTTTTCAAATAAACCTTAAACAATAATTATTATTTATAAAATTATTTTTAATTATTTATAATTATTTTATAATCATTTAATACATTTTTTTTTCAATTAATTAAATACATTTGTTATTCAAGTTCATTACCCTAACTAAAGGGCATCTGGCAACAAGGGCAATTTATTTATTTATTACTTAAGTTTTGATGTTTTTGCCTTTTTTATAGGATAGGACAATATTTTAGACAGGAAGTGAAGTGGAAGAGAGAGGATGGATGGTATCAGGAAAGGTCCGCAACCCGGGAATCAAACTCCGGATGCCCAAAACACATAATACAGAATGTCATAATAAAGAATTCTAAACTTAAGAATCATAGCCAGTACATTAATTCATTCATAAATAAATAAATAAACTCAATTTGACTTCATGTTGTCTTTAAATCGATAAGAATAACAGGATCTGAGAGGAAAATCTGTTGAAAAGCCTTTGTTCACCTTTCTGTATCCATCCCTGCCAGCGCAGGGTCAAAGGTCATGCTCTAGAAGGTCAGGAGATCCTACGAATCGTCCTCGATTGCATTTCTGGCTCTGACGGATGCCTCTGGACCTACGGGTGGAAAGACAGATTCCCTGCAAGCTGGTTATCTCTTTATCTCTCGACATGGTGGATCTGTCTGATACAGCCGTTCCCGTTCATCAGCGTGTGTCCGTCAGCGAGAGAAACAACTTCTGGGACGAAGGCCCATCGCCCCGTAACAGAAGCAGAGCGCTCACGAGCGTCCAATCAAATCAATGTCACCTTGGATGATCACTGGATATGATCTGCCTGGATCGGGCTTCAGGGGAAACAAAAGAAGAGGGAATAAATAAGACGAAGGAAGTTCGAGAGCGACAGAGAGATCAGGCTTCAAAGAACGCAGGGAATCATGCTGGATTGGATAGAGAGAGCTGGAGACGAGCGTCGTTATCGTATCTCTCCTTTGAGAGGATGTCACCCCTGTTTTTCTTTCCTGCATGTCAGGATATTGATCACCCTGCGTCGGAGACGTAGACAAAATACTCTTTATCCGCTAAGAAAACCGCTCAAGGTGAAACCGAGAAACAGAGGACATTCTCCTCTACGAAAATCCATCACCATTTCTTTCCACATTCCTAAATTACCACGCAGACGTATTTTAATTTCATTCAGGCATTAAGAAAATGACTCTGGGAGCTGGTTTGATTCCTGAAGGGTCTCTAATGACATGATAGCATCTGTCAGAGTTGGGAGAGAGAGTCCCAGCATACAGGAAAGCCCTGGTAGACGCCAGGGCTAATGAAATCGCTGTGTTATTAGCTCTGTTCAGCGTAATACCCCTAATGGGTAATTATGTGCAACAGATGTGTAGGTCCCTGCTTTGTTTACTTAAGAAGCCTGTCGGAAGAGTCTATTATTGCATTTGAGGTCACTGGAAAGTGATCCGTCATTGTGAATTAAGCATAATCAGAGTAGCACGAACATGAGAGGGAAGTTCGAACAAGTGCGCTGGAAGGTCTGAGCCAAAATGGTGGGCTCATTTTCTCACTATTAGGCCCTAACGGCACACTTGATGCAGATTTGTGTATGCGTTTTGAGTCTACAAGACTCCCTATAGTCGTTTAGATTTAGAATGGTGCTCAATGTTCCCTTTTTTTCTGAGCCCACACTGCTAGAGGCTTTAAAGTGGACTACAATACAACGGTAAGGTGAAAACATAGCAGAAAAGACAGCCGCTAACAACCTAATATTTTTCATTAAAACATTCTGAAGGAGAGGAGCGCCTGAGGTTATGGGCAAAGGGATCTGACGCTCTGAAAAGCATAATGAAAGTAATATGAACATGCTCAAACATTGTCATACTACTTGTTCCAACACCTCTTTTTAATGAATCAAAAACAACGCAACTAGAATAGTCCGATTCCCCGAACAAACGTCTCTATTAGCGAGTCGGTTCAGTTTAGTGAATCAAAAATATAGCACTACCTGTGAAGTCAGATTGTGGAAAGAATCAGTTATTTTTAATGAATCAGAATATAGTCTAATCCAAATGAATTACTCTAATGAATCGCTTCTTTTTAGTGAATCAGATACATACAACTCAGTTGGTAGGATTCCAGAATGAATGTCTCTGAGTCGATTCTGCTTAGTGAATCAAAAACATACAGAACAATTTGTATAGTCTGATTCTAATGATTTTAATGAATCAGTTCTTTTTTTTAATGAATATACAGTGCTGCCCATAAAATCTGGTTCTCAAATGAACTATTTTAATGAGTTTTTACTAAATCAAAAATGTACTACAAAACCAGTGAAGTCCAAATTTTAGAAAGAATGATTCTAATGAGTCGGTCCTTTTTAGTGAACCAAAAACACACGATGCACAATAACAACTGATTTTAATGAGTCTCTTCGTTTTAGTGAATCAAAAACTTACAGCACAGCTGGTGTAGTCTGATTCCAGAATGAATGATTCTAACAGGCCAGGTATTTTTAGCGAATTAATGACACACAGTGCAACCGGATCCCAGAGTGGATAAATCTGAAAATGACTCCCTTGCGTTTTCGTGTGTACAGCCTGTATATTTTGTGAAACGATGATGTCATCACCCCATGTCTCGCCCCTAGTCAGTACTGTATACTTCAGCCACTAAACTGGCTAACTAGCACGTTATTACGAAAGGCGATTTGCAAAGATTCATAAAAAACCCTTATACTCACTTCTTCTGTAGATAAAGCTGGATCACGAATGATTTGCGCAAACATAGACGCATTTATGTAGATCGGGATTGGCGCATTCCCTTCAAAACGAAAGTAACATTAATCCTCTGCATCTTCAGCGGCTCAGATGTTGGGAGTAAATGACGATTGCTATGTTCATTATTACATCCAACAACTAAACACTTCAATCGCTTAATCGGTGACGTTATTGTCTTCCCCTGCACCGGAGTCGACACAATGGCGGACAGCTCAGGGCAGGTCTAAGGTAAGATGGCTTTGTCAATCAATTATCGTGGGAGCAGCCTGTGCAGAACTACGTCATTCTGACAGGAATCTCAAAACAGCAAAACAGGATTTTAAAATAGGGATTTAAAAAAAAAAAACACTGGGTGGATTTTTATCATTATAGGTGATTTTTATCATTTATCATAGCATCCGATGACCCCTTTAAAGAAACTCATTATGGATTTTGTAAGTGTTTAAAAAATTATTATTATTATTATTTTAATACTATTATTTAAATACAAACATACAAAAGTCTATGTGGCATTACGTCACCATAGTGTGGAGTCGGTAGAGGACATCAAGGACTGAATGTGGCATTTGGGACAGGCCTATCTCTCTCTCCTTATCTTGCCATTCGTCGTCACCTCCTCCTTCTCTAGGTAGGCCTATATTTCACTGTGTACTTATCTGGGATGACTGATGCCTGCTGAAATGAAAAACCTGTGATTATAAAGACTTAGATTGATTTAATTAGATACTTGTTCGACCTAACCGGTGAACAGACGCAGCACGGCGGGCTGACAACTCTACGAACATGTCCATATTCCCCCGACACCTGTCAGCACGCTTAAAGAAATAATACATCTCTCACTCTTTTCTAAAAATACCTCCGGGAGGAAAATGTGTGAGGCTGAGAAATCTATAATTAATGTGGTCATATTTAGCAGCCGATAGAAATATGATGTGCTCTCCGCTCTTGTTCTCTCTCGCTCGTCTTCCCCCTTGTTTTATTTCTCGCTTTCTCTTTCTCGACTTCTCTTTCAAGCGGGTTTATGGTGAGGAACCTGATAATCCCAGCGTGAATGAGGCTAGGCGTGAACATAATCAAAGCATCTGAGATTTGTCTGCAATTCCATCATATGTTTGACAGCTGACCGGAGTAATTAGCAGCTGAAGGGTTTTCCATCCTTGTGGGGAACCACATGGACTGAAGGGAAGAGAAAGAGAGAGACAGTGAGAACACCACAAGTATAGAGGACTACTGCTAACAAACACAGCTTTACACACTAGTCTCTTTATAGACTATACCATCATCAATATCTCTCTGATTAGTCTGCAGCTTATTCTGGCCAAGAATTGCCCACTCAGGCAGGAAGAAGCCACCTGACCTACATGAAAATTGATCAACCACAGTTTGCTTTTATTCTTAGCACGCAACAAAGTGAAAGCTCTCTCAAATTAACTGTGCAGGTGCTTCTGTGAACATTTTTGAAGTTGAAGAAAATGAACAACTTAAAGCCATGATGAAAGGTTACTCTGAACGCTTACCAGAAGTTGATATGCAATTACTTAGGTGTTCTGAATGGTTGTTAACGCATTGCTATGTGGTTTATAGGAGGTTTTAGCAGTTGCTCGTATGTTTTTTAATGATATCCTTTTCATCAGTCAGGTGAAAAGAAAAACGTCTATGATACCTGAAATGCTAACCGATAACTTTCTCATTAATTTGCCAGCTCAATCTTCTTGTCTGTTCATTTCCCAAAATAACTTTTTTCCTTTTCTTTGTCTAGTAAAAATATATTTTTACTGTATGAACGACTCATCCAGTGCAACTAGTAAAGTTTGATTGCCAAAAACAATTGATTTCAATGAGTTGGCTCTTTATAGTGAATAATAAAAAAAATCCAGCCAGATTTTTCTGAATCAAAAACATACACCACAACTAGTACAGTCTGATCCAGTCTGAAGTTCATTATGTTTAGTGAATTTAAAAAAAAAATACAGTGCTACCTAGTTAGCATTTGAATTATTTGAATGAGCCGTGTCTTTTTAGCGATTCAAAAAATACCAGCACAGCTGGTATAGTCTGATTCCTGAATGAATGATTTTCAAAAATTTGGCTCTTTTTAGTTAATCAGAAGCATCCAGCTCATCTACTATAGTACAATTTCGGAGCAAAATATTTTTAAAAGTTGGTTATTTACAGTGAATCCAAAAAGATACACCGCAACTTTAGCACAGTCAGATTCCAGAAGGAATGTCTCTAATATCACAATCCTGTTTAGTAAATCAAAACATACAGCAAAATATATTTTTAGATTTTAAAACAAAGTATATCACATGCTTGAGGAGAAAAATTACATAAAACATTTAATCTTGTATTTAGAGAAATGTAATTAATTTTACTGAGGTGAGCTATTTTTTTTTTATTAGGGTAAGAAAAGCAAACTTAATTCAAAGTTAAACAAGTTGACTTTTCTGACCTATAAGCAAATAGTTTCTTGTTTCAAGCTTAAACTAATAAGTCAAAACACGCTGTTAATAATTATATTCCAGAGTAAAAACCTGTGCGCAATGACTTCGGGAATGTGCATAAAAAAGCCAATCAGATTAAAGCTTTCAATTTTCAGAAAGTGCCTCAGTTACTGTGTGCAGGCAATCTGTCAATGTGTCATCTGAGGCTGACACTAGTTAAAGATGTTATCACATCCAAAACATTTACAATTTACTGAGCGATAAACAAGCCCAGTAATCGTGAAGTTTGCTGTTCTCAGATGCAGGCAGTGTTGAAGCAGTGTTGAAGCTACTGGTGATTTTCTCTTAGGTTATGATGGAGAGAGATTATAGCTGTAGCCACCTCATTAATGCAGTTCACACAGATTCTGCAGCAAATTTACCATGTGTGGTCATTAAAACACACTTGACCTTACACCAACACACTCTCCTCTGATTTTCTCTCGCTATCTTAAACTGCAACCTTTTCACCTGTACATATATATATATGTATGCTGTAAATAGTGAAGCAAACATTGAATTCCTCCCCTTCTACAAGGTTTAATCATCTAATAGGCCGTTTTAAACAAGGGCTCAGAGGGCAAACGCATGCATTCACACATCCTGAGGGTATTTTCCCATGCATTTGTCTAATGTGCACATGTGGTGTTGAATTCAGATGCTGTTACACGCACGGGTCAACAAAAACACACACGCATACACTTAAACGACTGCTCCTTGGGCTGTGTCTATTTATTCCAGGCCTGTATAGACCGGTTGACATGCCATCTTATGGGCAATAATGAGTGTAAATGGTGTGTATTCTGATTGACTCTGGCAGGGAGGTGGATATTCCTGGAGAAGTTTAACAGACACGGGCTGATGTGACCTGGCAGTGGAAAGCATTACTACTGGAGGTGAAATCTCTGTTTGGCAGATCCCTCCTGCGGCACATGGCAATTAATAACTGACCTTTAATGTTTCAGCATGTCTCAGCTGTTTGTCTCAAGACGGACGCAAGTTAACAACCGTCAAATCAACAATATGTCAGAGCGCTTCATAGTTGCATGTAACATCCCTTGTGAGGAGAGAGGTGTAGATGTGATCGCAACATGTCGTGACAAAGAAACAAACTTATAAAAATAAAAGTTGTTGTTCTGTTTTAATGTACTTTAAAATACATTAAAACAGAAAACCATTATTTGAAATTTCAGTAATATTTCACAATATCACTGCATTTTTGATCAAATAAATTTAGCCCTGGAGAGCAAATGAGACATCTTTAATAAAAACATTAAATAATCCTACTGACCGCAAACTATTGAACCATTAAACTATACAATACATAGAAACATGAAATCATAGGACATCAGGTGACCGCTGTAAGCAGACCCTCACGGCTTTAAAGGTTCCTTCTGTGATCTTTCATGCTGATATTTTGAGCAGCTGTACCTTGAGCCGTGTGTGGTTTCCCGCAGATGTATTAAGAAAAGAAACGCTCTTCTATAATGCATTGAGAGTATTGACTTCTCCTCGGTGCGCTATTTCCTTTTCCTGACAGGTAAGAGAGATCCACCCCCCTCCGGTCTCTAATGCACCTGTCAATCAGAGAACAAATTCAATTTAGTCTTGTTTGTGTGGACATAAAGAGGGCATAGTCATGTCAAAAAAGAAGGCATTAACTGCTATCACTTGGATAATAATGCATTTTAAAAACCTTATTGTCAGTAAGAGGTTAGACTGATCGGTCAGAGAGATTAGACACTTTATACAGCACACGTCCCCCAAGGCTAGTCACGCTCTTACAGTTTTATGAAATAAAGTCATATTGTGTATTACGGGATTGGGAGAGTTTCTTTAATCATTTATCACTGAGTAAGAAGAAACTGAACAAAGAAGACAGAAAAATCTTAAAATTAAAGGACAATATAACAAAAAAAAAGTAATGATACCTGGGTATATAATAGCAGCAATAAATAAATCTATATATCTATATCTATATATTATATATTTATATAAAAAATCAAGCTGAAGTAATATCTGTATGAATTACCTGTAGCGTTACACTGGTTCCATATTTATAACACAGTATTACCAATTATGGATGTATTTTATGTTGTAAAAAGAAAATATATTGAGCTTGTGACCTTATTTCAGACATTTAACCAAAAACACAATAAAAAAAAAATCCCACTGACTTCAGGAGGATGCAATGATGGAACAGGAATTGCTTAACTCATTTCTGGGTTTGGCCTATAAATGTGTCCATGCAGCAGTTTATAAACAAATAAATTAATATGTTTAATTAATTATTTCTCTATATATGTTCAAATCTTACCTGGGGTAATCCATGAACCTTGAGGCCCTTAGGTAAAACTAAACTGCAGGTTACTACCTGTAATAAGGTCCCACTGAGAAACCAGAGCCAATAACACACATTTACTAGATGCATTAAACAAAGACTACCATCACCATTTCAAGTTCAGCTCAGATGGGTTTGAGTTTAAAAATCGCCTTTAATTAAGATCACGGCAAAACAGCGTCTTCACGCTAGACACATTCCCTTTAAAAACTGTCGGTTTGCCACAGCATGTGACAGGAAAGGAGGAAAGACACAAGAAAGCTTTCAGGGACCCAGAGACCCTGACAACAGAGGACAGCCGCTATCCAAATGCAGAGAGACAAGTGCAAAAATCCCATTCAGACTCATTAGGCTGTGACATGTCATGGTGCTAAGACTGTTAACGTTACTCGCCTGGCATATGAATTTTTCAGCTCGTGGCTGTTTTATTCATGGCGACTCGTGGCAGAGACATGTTCCTCTCGGACACCTGTGATTGAGGTAAGCCAGGGGTCATCACCCAGAAAACACACCGTTCTGCATTCTGCACCTGCATGATGTGTTTCGCTTTTCAATAAACAGATATCAATCTTTCATTAAATAAAAAGGGGCGATGCTGGATTCCCTTTGTCTGTTCCTGTCCATGGGAATTCCTCTGGATGTGCTGATTGTAGATTTGCTGTTTTGAAAGGCATTTGGTTATTGCTTTGATTTTAGCTAAAGGGTTTTCATCTTAAGTGTCTCAAGCTATTACTTTTCCAAGTCTTAAGATGCACTGTTTTTTAACTGCATTTGTAGAAATTCAATGCAGTGCATACAAAACCAAACTGAACAACTAATAAATGACATATTTAAATGCAAGCTTAGTTGCGAAGCTAGACATCAAAGGAAAGGAGGTACATCCTGTAATAAACTACAGTAAACTTGGCCAAACATATTATCTTGGAAATAAGCCACATACCAAAATATTGCGACCTAAACCTTTATTACTTTACTTTATTACTACTTTATTTCCTCCATCAACTGGATAGCTTTATGAGCCAAGCCCAAAAAAGGAGCCCAAAGAAACTTAATAAGTGTTGTTTATACTAAGTGGACATGGCAACCCTGAAGAGAGCGCACTGCAAAAAACCTTCTAAAAATAAAATCACAGAACATAGTCTTCAGTCACTGTAAGCTGCAGTCTGTAACTTTTTTGGTTAAAAATGACCCAAAATCAATATCTGAGCAAGTACATAACCAGCCAGTGTTCAAAACTATCACCTTACTTTAGCCCGATTCACAATGGTTAGCCTATAATAATATTTTTTAATTTGAGTGGTACTGGTAGGTTTTCGCGGGAAATTCGAGCATGGCACTGCGTCATTACGTCCCGTCTGTAAACATAAAGAAGTTGTCCCAACCAGTAGGCGATGGTATGTGCGGATCCTGCAGGTGGCGGATCGTTTAGCCTTTTCTCACAGCAGCTAGAATAATTAAATTTATCATTTTGATGGCGGATTGTGATCCAGAAAGGATTATGTGTTTATGAAACACATGTGAATGAAATTAAATTATATTCCAGTTGTACAGATAGCCTGGGATTACACAAGATTTGTATTTTAAAGAAAACCAGTTCGAAGGGAGCATAATTTGCTTTTTGGGTTAAAAGAATTTCTTAATATGAAATTCGAATGACATGACAATTAGATTAGACTTTACAGAAATTGAAATCTGCATGCTAATCCACACTATACTCATAGTCACGTAATACTGATGTTGTTAACATTAATAATTTGAGAATAAAGTATAACAATAATAATAATTTGCACGGTTTAATGTGATATGAGCTAACCGACTCACAACCCCACGCAAGGAAGATAATTCCGCAAAAAGCTGCAATTCCAGGTTTTCAAACAGATGGCGACAAAGAGGCAAAACTTACAGACTGCAGCTTTAAAGTGCCCCTATTATGCCATTTTTAAGGTTGCTAATATTGTTTGATGAGTCTCCTAAAACAGGTTTACATGCATCCAAGGTAAAAAACAGTTTAGTTTTCTCAAAAAATAGCTTTAATTTGACCTCATTTCTAAATGATTCTTGAACGACTCGTGCGAAGCAGTTCGAAGAATCAGTTTCTCTAAACCCCTCCTTTCCGTGAGCACTCGCTGCTGTGATTGGTCAGATGGCGCAGTCCTTTGTGATTGGTCTACCGCGTACAGCGCAAATGACAGCCATGGGCGGACATTATGCAAATGTGTTACTTCGTGACGTACAGCCGTAACAGAATAAGATTTGAACTCCTAATGACTCGTTTAGGCGATTGCGAGTCGACTCTTTTTTTGATAGACAATAACTTTACATATCGTGCACTTTCGGCTTCACAACTTTGCAGAAAGTTTATGTTCATATACTGCTACATGACACACTGCATGAAAGGTAATATTCGAAAAGGCATCATAGGGGCACTTTAAAAACAGCAGATACCAAATGTGCAAGATGGCAAAACACTGCTATGATTACAGTGTTGTCAGTCACCACAATTTCAAGAGTGAGTTCTGTTCCATACAAAAAATAAATAAATAAAAACACAATTTCGAGGGGATTCACTTCCTATTTTAATGCGGTTGTCACTCTTAAAACTATAGTGTATATGTGGCCATAGAGATTTGGGCTGTTGTGACCTGAACCAGTGAGCAATCATTCAGAACACTCCTAAAAACTCTGCTGGAAAAAACACCTTAAACCAGTCTTAGATGGTTTGAGCAGGTCTAAGTTGGTTTAGGCTAGTCTCCCGGCCTTAAAAGTTCCCAAAACCCCACTAGTACCAGCCAAAAGACCAGCAAACCAGCTGCATTTCCATTTCTCTTCAAATTGCACAAACTGAAAATGCGAATTGAAAATATGGCCAATGGAAAGATGTCAATTTCGCAAAAACTCCCATATATTGTAAAAAAGTTATGCTGACATGAGGTGGTTTTTCAAGCAATTAAAAAAATGAATTTTGCAAAAAAGCAATGGAAACGTACCAACATCTGTCACCATGACTTATCGCGAGAGGAAAAAATTGAATTTAAGTCGCATAACATTGGTTAATAGAAATGCCGTAATTTCACAATAGATTTTTATTGACATTTATAAAATATCCCAAAAATTGCGCAAAACTGTAATGGAAACAGCTAATCATAACTCCCCATCAACCCTAAAGCAACCATCCAAAACACTTCGGCATCATGGTGAAAATTCAGAAAGCAAACAAATAACCCGAGAAAACAATGCAATTTTCATAAACAAATTAATAAACTGCAACAACACTTTAATCTTAGCTAGACCTTCCAAATATTTCCCTGTGGGAATATGATACAATGCGCCCCACATTTTGAACCCAGATTCCTTCTCCAAGACCTCGTTTACATGAACTTTTTGTGTGTTTTGAAGACCATGTAGCGTTTGGACGAATCAGACACACAATTTTGCATTTGATTTAACAAATCAAATTAGTTCTTTAACAAATGGTCACAGACCCCCCCACCCAATACACATACTGGGTGCTGGTATGTCTGTCAATGACTCCAGGCCCCTGGTTACCATGGCAACCAGGAGACTTTTGCCAGGCCAGATAAACTTTACAACCTAATGGCATGTGGAGAGTCCTCGCTCTCACTACACTTTCCATAGGAAAGACACATAATACACCATAAAAATGGACTCCTCTCTAATTAATTCATAGAAAAACCTTTCTGTGAATGGACACACATATCCTTCAGGTCATTGTGTATGTTATTATTCTTCTTGTATATGTTCTTGTGTATTGTATCCTGTTTATGCATGCTTATAATAGATCACTAGTTAATATCACTTTAACTGTATCATGTTTGGTCTCTATCCATTCGTCTTCGGATGATTTAATTGAGAGTGTATATTTTATGTTGATACCTATGCAACATATTAGTGTCCTAAGAATCTTAAGTAGTTTGTGCATTAACCCCATGCAAATTACCATGCTCAGAGACAAAGAGTCATAAAAACTTTCCCTCCAAAAGTTCAGGAATCCCATTGGCTCTTTGACATCACAGAGGTGTGACCTCCAAAGCAGATAAAGCTCTCACGTAAGTGACGCCCCCCAGTCTGCGGATCTTTTAGATTCTGAGAAGATGAGGATGTGAGCTAGGACTCTTCTGGACCCTTAAGTTTTGCGCCAGGCCTTGCGGCCTTGACTTTCCATTCAACCAAGGATCCTCGGATCTCAGCAGATCTTTCTTAGCTGTTTTCCCTTTCTACCTGGGAAGAAACTCCCAATTACCACCGAGCCAGAATAACATCTTTTGGAGTTCATCACCCTTCAAACTCGGAAGAACCTGAAGAACTCCAACACCACCAAACCTTCAAACCATCAGAACTTTCATCCAAGACTGCATATGGACACACAAGGCAAAGCAAGTATTGTGCATTTAACTAAACGAAACAGAGGTTTAGTATAAGTTATAGACCCGTTATAAACGGCACTGATGGTTTTAATCAGGTGGTTAACTCTTTCCATAACTGCATTCTCTGGTTTCTCTAATGGCTTCATTCACCCACTTTAGCTCCCCTTTGTATGTACGCATGAGTGTATGTTTATTCGTTTGTTTGTTTAGATTAGTTATGTGTGTTAGCGTTTAGTTAATAAAAGTTGTGTGCACAAATTACATGAGTTTCTGGTTCTGCCTTGCAAATTAAATGTATCTTTACGATTTTGACCCTAGCTACATGCTCTAATGCATTAATACTTAGAAAAGTATTTTCTGTGGCCAAGAAAATATCCTTTCTTAGAGTTGATATGAACTTAATGTTCGCTGGACGAACAGATTAGTTGATGGCAATTTAATTCTGTGACAGTTATTACTGTCAGCCGATATAAATAATTGTAATTAATCATAATTAATTGTAATTATTTATATACAATTCCCTTTTAAGCAAATTTGCTACAACCATGAGGAGACCAGGACATAAAGGAGAGTGAAACACAGCTCTAAATGAAACCTGGCTTTCTGCTGTCAAAGGCGGTAGACAGATTTAGCTCTCAGTACTAATATAAAGGGCCCCGCTACGCAGAAATGATAGAGAGGAATGGTAATATAGCCTTTATGATTAGATAGGATCCCGAGGGAGGAGTCCAACAGTAGACGGACGAGAGATGTGCATTTACCTTGAACTGAAACACATTATTATTGATGAAATGACACTCCCCAGCACTTCATCTCTTGCCTTCTCTCCCACACACATACAGTACACACTATTTATTGCTCTAAATTTAGCTACTTTAAATGGAACTATGAATCTCAACCTATATTTATTAAATGATCAGGCAATTTTACCTATCAATTCACAAATAAAGAAAAACATAAACAATTTATCATAAAAGAGCAAACCATGTTGTACTACAGAATTTCAATATAACATTTTATAATATTTTATGATCAGAAATATCAAGTTATTTTATGTTACCTGCTGTTTTTTTTAACAATTACAGCTTGTTGCTAAACAAGATGCTATATAGCTAAACAAATCACAGATTTTTGATTTTATTGCATTTTACAAAACATCCTAACTTTTTGGGGAACTAGGGTTGTATATGATGTGACAATTCTGAGGGAAACAATATATTTATATTTGTTTGTTTTTTGATCTACACTGTAAAAAAAAAATAATAATAATAATAATAATAATAATAATAAAAGTTGAGCAAACTTAAAAGTTTAAGGCAACCAGCTTCAGCAGATTTTTGAGTTTTCTTAAAACTGAAACAAGTTGAATCTGCTGAAGCTGGTTGCCTTAAACATTTAAGTGCTCTCTCAACTTTTGATTTTTTACAGCCCTGTAAAATAAAATAAAAAATAAAAAGTTGAGCAAACTTAAAAGTTTAAGGCAACAAGCTTCAGCAGATTCAACTTGTTTTAAGTTTATACAACAAAAAGTTGAGAAAACTCAAAAATCTGCTGAAGCTGGTTGCCTTAAACTCTTAAGTTTGCTCAACTTTTTATTTTTTATTTTTTTTACAGTGTATACAGTTTTAAGTTTTATTTCAGTTTTAGTTATTTTAGTACATAAAGTTAAATGTAATGAAAATGAGAAATATTGCTTTGCCAACTAGCTGATATATTTGTTTTGTTTAAATTTTATATTTTAGTTAACATTTTAGTTTCTTGTAACATTTGTATGGTTTTAGTTTTAGTCTACTATCATAACCCCGTATGTAACAATTTAATCCAGTGGGATTTTGTAAAGAGTCCACTGAAGGTGAGCGTAGTGATGAACTCAAGTGCAGTTTATTTACAACGTGAAATCCAAACATCCAAACAGAATCCAAACAGACGAAGACTTGACTTGAAACAGACTTGACATGAACAGGCTTGACATGAAACAGACTTGGCATGGCATGAAACAAACTAGACTCACCAACAGCAGACAACAACATTAATACACGACAAGGATCAAAGGCAAGGACATGGCTACTTATAGCAAAAAGAGAGGGTCATATGACCTGAACAAACCAATGGGAAACAAGACACATGACCTGGACAGCCAATCAGAACATGACACATGAACAAGGGAACCAATAGCAAAGAGACATGAGGGCAAGGGAAGCATGAAACAAACAGGAACTATAACTAAACTTCAAAATAAAAGACATGAAAACAAGAACATGAAACAAAACCCAAAACAGACCTTACAGATTTGATCAGATGGAAACATTATTAGCCAATAATATTATATAGAGCATGAAGAAGTTAATTTTAAGCAGATGTTTAAGAATTATCAGTACAAACTAAAATCATGAACATTGTTTTGTTTTTGGTTCTGGTGTTAAAAAAATGCAATGATTTCCATCCCTAATTTCATTGAAAAATATGTACAGTCAAACCAAAAATTATTTAGACATCAGATATAATTTTTGATATATATATATATATATATATATATTTTTTTTTTTCTCTCTGTACTAATGGGTGCAGGAGGACATGATAGTTCATTTATGTAAGTTAGTTTACTTTATTTTGCTATCCTGTGACATATTATATGCAAAAATTCTTTATACAGTGGACTACCAGTAAAATTGATAAAAAAAATTAAAAAAAATTAAGACACTTTGACCTGACCATGTTTTGCTGCAATTAAAGTGTTTTTTTTTTTAATTGCTAATGTGACCTTTTTACACCACAGACTGAACAAAATTAAGCATTGTTTGGTGATCGGTTGACCTAAATTGTTATTCTCTAATTGTGTAATTAAATTTAACAGCTGACAGCTATTCAACCTAATTCATTACATACCCTTCTATCAAAGTTATCTGATATTATCAAAATGATTTTTTTTTTTTCGGACACACTGAGTTTTTTGTCATATTTTATTACCATTTTCTAAACTATAGTGAATGAACTGTGATAATGTGAGAAATGTTGAAGGTGTCTGAATAAATTTTGGTTTGACTGTATATAAATAAGAACAACAAGATGAATCATGCAAAACAACAAAACACAGCCTTTTACATTTATTAAATAATAAATTGAGTCAATTATGATTTTATATTGTCTTTAACAGCCTGACTCTCCATTTATAAGCAGTTGTGAGTGGACTCAATATTTCTCTCAGCATGTCCGTCCCTGCAGAGGTGAAAATAAGGTATGATTCACTCTTACTACATTGAGGAGAGGAATTTGTGTTGGCAAGGTCTCTGTGCACACACTGGTCAGCTGAAGAGAGTGCTCACGACCACAGACAGCGACCGACAAAACAAATCAACAGCTCTCGTACTGGAGCTACAGAACAGAAAGACAGTACAGCCGGCGGGTTATGAGAGACAGCTGCAGTCCTTCCAGCGTGGAACGCGTTAGAGCTAAAATAAATAAATAAATGAAATGAACAGAGTACAAAGTCGAGTCAGATCACCAGCTGCCTTTTCATTCTTTTTGCGCATTTACAGAGATTTATCCTTTAGCCTGATATCTGCTTATGTTAAAATACAGCCCTGAACTTGAGTAGATTTCCAGAATGTTTCTAGCAAGAATTACTAGCACTATCTTATATTTTCTGTTGTAACATAAATACTAACTTTCCCACACCACTAGTGTTACAGACATCAAAATAGAGCTCGGAATTTTGATTAATTTTAATGTAATGTTTTGCCACAACGTTATTATTTATTGGTTTAATTAAATTAGCGAGGAATCACGGTTTTGAATAAAAACATTATCAAACATTACAATTAGACACTTGGGCAATATGCTAATGATCTGACTACACGTTGAACATGTACATGTTACACCTGAATGAATTTTTGCATTAAAAGAGACATGAGATGTGGACAGTGGAATGGGGAAAAATAAACTAAGAATTAATTTAAGAAAAGTTTAAGAATTTAAGAAAATTAAAAAAAAAAAATGTATTTAAGTTGAACTTCCTTTAACTTGAGCGTCATGTTTTTAAAATGTTGTTTTGTGCATGAGTGTAAGTCAAACATGTCCATCAAGTGTGTTTACAGGCTGAAAGTTGCTGTTATTTTCTTGGTTTTTATAATGCATTTACTCTTATTAACCTACTAGATGTGTAATACTTTTGAATTGGTCAAATGTTCTGATAAAAAAGGGAAACAAAAGATTTTTGCCATATTGCTCAGCTCTAAAAGAATGATATCTCCAATCATTCAGTTTGTCAGGTGCACTGTGACTTCAGTCAATTGTTTCTAGGGTGTTGCTCATCCTGAGCAACTGCTTAACAACACTCTCAAACTTAGGCCTGGGCAATAAAATGGTAACGGTATTTATGGACTGTACACCTTCATTGATAACGATAGAAAAAAATGTTCGGTATAGCGCACGATATAGTGAGTATATAGCACAGCACTCATTTTAATGTGGTCGTGTGTTTTGAATTACAATCTGTATGATCAGAGCTTCGGCTTTTTGTATTAAAGGAACACTCCACTTTTTTTGAAAATAGACTCATTTTCCAACTCTCCAAGAGTTAAACAATTGAGTTTTACCGTTTTTGAGCCCATTCAGCCGATCTCCAGGTCTGGCAGTAGCACTTTTAGCGTAGCTTAGCATAGATCATTGAATCTGATTAGACCGTTAGCATCTCGCTCAAAAATGACCATAGAGTTTCGATATTTTTCCTATTTAAAACTTGACTCTTCTGTAGTTACATCGTGTACTAAAACTGACGGAAAATGAAAAGTTGTGACTTTCTAGGCCGATATTGCTAGGAACTATACTCTCATTCCGGCGTAATAATCAAGGAACATTGCTGCCGTACCATGGGTGCAGCAGGAGCAATGATATGACGCAGCGCCTGAAAGTAGTCCCCAGCTAGGTTACAAGTTATGATATAGTTTGGGACTACTTTCAGGCGCTGCGTCATATCATTGCGCCTGCTGCAGAAAATCACAACTTTTCACTTCGAAAACGGTAAAACTCAACTGTTTAACTCTTGGGGAGTTGGAAAATGAGCCTATTTTCAAAAAAAGTAGAGTGTTCCTTTAATCTATGCATAAATACATGATGCTGTTTTGATTGTAGTTTTTCATAATTTTAGTTCGTATTAAAAACTAAAATAATTTGTTGTTTGCCTTAAACTGGGTAAATTAAAAACACTGGTTAAATTTAAACCTTATTTTCTTCTGCTCTTTGTTTAAAAATTCAATAATTACAGATACCAACTGATATGAAACATTATATTGTGATAATTTCTGTAACTTCTCTCAATGCATTTCTCTCTCTTTTATCCCTCATACAACACTTGTTCAGTACTGCCAATAAATAAATCATAATCGTTTTAAAAGCTTGCTTGTTTGGGCCTGATAACATTGAAAATGAAAAATGCTTTGGTGAAAACACATTACTGGTATAATAGTCGATTTTCCATTAAATCATTTATAGAGATGAGAATTTAAGTAATTCAATGATTCTTTAACAGCGTTTTAAGTGATTTTCATTCCTCACTGAATCGTTTAGTACTTTTGAAAAAAGAAATACTTTGAAAAAAGAATAAAATGTCTTATTTCCTTTACAACAGTCTGATAAAATGTGAAGAGATCATTTTAGATTTCAACTGATTTAGCAAAATCAAAAATACATTTTATTTAAAAAATAAATAAATAAAAGGCAGCAAATGGTGTTCTGGACTAACAAACAGTACTTGTACAGCATTTATTTAGGTTAATTATACAAACCAATACATTTTTAGCATTTCAACATTTAATGTTTTATGAATGAACATGAATAGCATTAACAATATTTTTAATTTAACATTAAAATGAGTAAATCATGTTTAAAAATTTGGTTTATTGTTAGTTTATGAGCATAAAACCAAAGCATGAACTAATACGCACAATTGTAAAAACTGTTTTCATATTTAATACAATTCTTGTGAAAAAATGTGTTTGCAGCACAGAGAAAGCATAAATGCAATGCAATACAATAAACTATACATTAAAAAATACACATTTATATTAAGCATTCTTGTTCATTCTTTTTTAAAATACTATACTCATGACAAAACTACATTTAAGTATCTTGAAAATCATTCGGTGTTCATACAGCGTTTTTTGTAGTTTCTTGATGGAATCAGTTCTGAATAAGAAGAGTTTCATAATTTGACTAAACTTCACTTTTCTGACAGATGATGAGCCTACAGCCTGAGGAACCGTGAAAGTCACCTCAGATGTGTCTCGTCTGTGTTATTTTACTGATTTGACTTCTACAGCTGCTGTGATTAGTTCATCCATCAGGTTGCCATGCATGAATCAATAAGCTCAATCCAGACCATTTATGTTCTTGTCTAGTGACCTGAGAGAAAGTTATGATCCCTTTTCATCTGTAGCTTTCGCTGTGGAAGAAGTCTTGACTGGTCTCTCTCATAAGAATGACAAGGAATGGAGGGGAAAAAACGCAAGTGTGTAATTAGCCTGTCAGTGTTATCAATCACAGTGCTGCGACAGGCTCATTTTTTATCATCAATTACCTCGAAAGCGTTTGGACAATGATCAGACCCTGGCCGTCTTTCTCTAGCTGAGGCTGTCAACGGCGTTAATGGAATTTTAAATCTCCTCTGCGGGGATCCACTTAAAGTGCAAGTCCCAATTAGTGAGAGGGTAATACGGCTAATCTCACAGGAGACCGTGATCAATAACCCAGCCGAAATATGGGCCCTGCCATGGTGGAGAGCCATTTGCTCAATGGATGGTTACCACCCTCAAATTCAACAGGTTTAGTTAGGTTAGTTAGGGAAAAACTGAGATTAAAAAAACAAACAAAAAAAAAAGCACAGAACTCATTAGAACCACAACAACAGTCTACCATATATGTATATATATATATATATATATATGAGTCTTGTGCAGTTTATGTGATAGGAGATAGGATTGAAAATGGATGTTCTGCTTAATATTTTGAGGAAAATGTGAATTTATTTTTATTTCATTATTTTTTAAACTGGGCTTAGTACAATTCTGGGAGTGTCTGCAAATAATACAAACAATGCCGCCTTAAAAATCTGGTAAAACAAGGAATTAAGTTATTTAAGTTAAAATTTCTCAATGGTAGTGTAAAACAACACCCTTTTTACCTTGTCAAAAACAGCTCTGTTCACAGCAAGCTGTTTTGGTGCATGTCCCTTTAAATGCTAATGAGCTCTGCTGACCCCGCCCTCTCCCTCCTTGGGGTGACGAGCCGTTCTCTGAGAGACCGTAAACTTTAGCCGCATTTAGCCACGGAACTTGCTAACTAGCTCATTATTAGGAAAGGTGATTTGCAAAGATTCATAAAAAACTTTATATTCACTTCTTCTGTAGGTGAAGCTGGATCACGAGTAATTTGTGCGAACATAGACGCATTTAGGTAGATCGGGGGCGCATTCCCTTCACAAACAAAAGGTAAGCCACTGTATCTTCAGCAGCTCAGATGTTGGGAGTAAATGAGGACTGCTATGTTCATTATTACTTCCAACAACAAAACGCCTCAATCGCTTAGGAGACATTCTTGTCTACACCTGCTCCAGAGTAGAAACAATGGCGGATTAATGACAGCTCACTCAGGGCGGGTCTGTGATAAAACGCCAGTGTCAATCAATAAGGGAGCAGCCTGGGGTCTGTGTGACGTCACTCTGCCAATAATCTGAGAATGGCTTGATCTGAGAAAGGGCTTATGATTTGTGGGATTTAAAAAAGAAACACACTGGATGGATTTTTATCATTATAAGGTGGTTGTGTACACACACTGCCAACACACATTTAAGTTCAAACAACATGTAAAAGTGAATTTTGCATCCAATGACCCCTTTAATCAAATCCTTTCAATTAAATTTACAAAAAGACCAACATTAATAAATAACAATGCTGAGTCAAGCATTACATTAAGAATTAAGGTTAAATCACATAGCAAAAAAGTTTTGAGATTCAGAATGGTCAGAGAAGAAGGTCATGGGTTCAATATAGTTCAATCACGGTGAATGCAACATGACACTGTTAAATATGTAAGCGAATACAAATTATCAATACATCACAAGCAAGCACTTATGAATCTTTTATGGGCATAGTACAAGCAATCATTTCAAACCAACTCATAAGTGTGTTTACACTAAACTGAAGATTTCATAAAGGTTTCAAAATGCATCATGCAACTTTTAGTATTGATGAGAGCGTCATAAATATTCTATGAGTTAAAAGAAACCCTAACGTTCTTGGCTTAAGGATCGCTTTTCGATTGACTTGTTCTTTACGGTGCACAATATCATATGCTTTGTCTAAGTCCATAAAGGCTTCAGTTTAGGACGATCGAGGAACTCACGAGGGAGTTTGTTCTGTCAAGAAATATAGGAACAGCCCAAAATTAGCTCGCCTCAGCCATGAAAAACCAAAGATAGAATTATAATTCATTTCTCCACTGACTCTCCTCTTCAATTTTAAATGAAACTTCGTTGACTTTCATGTTTGAGGAATCTTCTCTCCACAGAGTGCAATCAATACTACCAGACAACAACATGAATTATTGATACGCATATCCATATTTCCTCTGTCTGCGCTGCCGCTGAGAGCTACGGCCTCATTATGAGGAGACTAGCATCTTTGCTATGAATGTTTCTGTGCTAGCAGGCTAAACGCGGCATCATTCAATAGATTAAGCTCCATTAAAACTACTTCAGCGTGACATGCTCTTCAAGGTGCCATCGGGCTGTCAAGGACACGGGCATAATGAGCCCAGACTTCATTTTTCCATTTAAAGATGCCTGTAGACAGATGAAAGGTGAGGGCCCTCAGCCAGCCGTGTGGCAAAGTGCAGTTTAGCAGCACAACGAGGCCAGTCCGTCAGTCATTCGTTATTCCCGACAAGATCGTTGTGTGTATTAAGAGAACTTACTGTCACCTGAACATGTCTGGCTGAGATATATGACAACGTTGCAACGTTTTGTCCTCAATAGCTCTTTGCAGCTGAAAAAAAAATGCATACACAGTCACATACTTAAGTTCAAATCCTACCAAAGGAAGTCAAAACATATAGTTGGAGGTTTTAAATGTGTATATTATATAAGTAGCATTTCAGCTGTGTTTTCAAACAGTATTCCAATAAACACAAAAGTTAGCTTACTTGTGCGGCACTGAAAATCCTTTACCTAATTTGGTGTTCCAGAACAAAAATGACTGGCCTTTTAAAAATTGCTTGTAAATCTTTATGCCTTTGTTATCAACAAAGCTTGGATTCAATCTTTTTGTCAACTTGTTTTCTTTCAGTTAGCACAGGTTTTGTATTTGTTTTTGGAACTGATTGGTCATAGGCCTCATCGATCTGAGCTTATGCACCTCAGTTTTTGAGTGAAAAAAGCATTTGTGAAAATTTTTCAGCACTGGATTTTCATTAGAATCAGTACAAACCAGAAAGCAGGTTTCTGCAAATTTCAGAATTTAATAACTGACTCCCTTTAAACTCATGAGTGTGAATTTAAATTAGATTTGGCCACATCCCAAGGAAGTTGGATTTGAACCGGAGTGATAAAACATTTGCATAAACAAAGATCCAAAGAAATTCAATACAGGTGATGCATTCTGGGAAATGTGCTCTAATCTGGTCCACAAAATATGGATGTCACCTGTCTATCTACAGTTTTTTTTTATTTTTTCCAAAACTTTCAAACAAGGCTTTGTCAAGCCAACATTCATAGTTTGTATTCACAAACTTTGCATTTCTAGTTAAATTGCAATCAGACATGAATCTTATTGACCTTCAGTTAACTTTAAATCTACTACCTTACTGTACATTTAAATTTAAATTGCAATTCTGCATCATGTTTGGTACCGCATTTCAAATTGAAATCAAATTCATGAATTGAATTGGAATTTAAAATATATTCTCAATGTAATTCTATATGATACACACCCCTGCCAGAGAACAATGCATGCAGACACGGATGTGAATGATGGACTGAATCTGATGAAAATGAACTGTTGCTTCGCCACAACAGTAGCTGACCTGAAACATAAAACCGATTGCTGAGAAAACAAACTGCATGAATTGTGCGCTGACATTTCACCCATAAGTCCTGCCATTTTTTGAATCACCACATGAAATAATGTGCAAAGTTGTCATGTCCTGGGGTGTGATATGCTATAATTCATTTAATGTGATTTTAAACAGCTTTTTGCTAATTATTTTATAATTATTATGCATGCAGCTTTTATAAGCTCATATTAATTGGAATCTACATGGAATGTTTGTACTTTTAAAAATTCATGTCTCACTGCAAGATAAATGAACTAGTGAATGCAAAAAGATGATTAATACACACTTGAAAATGCACTTTTTTAAAGAAAAAATTAGATAAATTTGAACCTAAAATCTTGATGTTGATTTAAAATTAAGAAGTGTCATCTACACCATTGTGGTGTATATCAAAAATGCATTATATATATATATATATATCAGTATTAATGGTAATATTAGTTTAGTATTATAGTCTTAAAGTAAGTTAGCCGATTGTGTGCCAAAAGACTATGTGTGTCAAAAAAAAAAAAAAAAAAAATCACAACTACAAAAATCACTGCATAATACACACTTTATGTACACACACACACAAATGTATACAGTCTAGCATCAGCATTTATTCCCACACCGTATTGTATCTGAAGCTCTCCATACACTGCTGGTCATTAGTAATTGTATTAATCAACACAATGTAATCAACTTTTTACTAATGATCGTTCCGTCTCGTTAAGAGCCTTCCTCATGTTTTATTGAACACCCAATTAGACGGAGCATTCAGTGGTTAATTAGCATGCCAGGGCTCATGTTGTTGTTGTGGGCTCCCACTGTGTGTCAAACAGAGATGTGAGAGGATTTGCCAGGGGACGTTTCTAACCGCGATACTGTATGTGAATGCCCTACTTCAACTTCAGCTTCTGTTCTATCAAATAACCACATAAAGCTTATTGTGAGGCTCAACACGGCCTTTACAATAGTTCTACTGCTACATCTTCTCTATCCCAATTCCCTAATTACTTTCCATAGTCCATACAATATTGAGTGTGTCTATTATGGACTTGTTTCCACATCATTTACATGTACTACACATAACGTACTACAGGTATTCAAAAAAATCTTAGTTATTATAACATTTTACTTAGTTTATGATATTTTTTATGTTAAAATTACAAGAAATGAGACAATCCCCCCCCCCCCCATTCTTTTTGTATAAAAGCACCTGCTAAAAAAATGTAATCTGTAGAAAGTGAAAGCTGTCATGCAAAACGTGGCACTGTAGTATTTCTTACTGACTGTACAGAGTGTTATAGATTGGATTTTTTTATGGTAAACATCAAAAATGACTCCAGATGTCAATTGATGGTCATCTCACAGATGACCTGATGTCTGGCCAGCGACTGAGAATTAGAAGCATAATATGATCATAGAATAATCTGTCTGTTTTCATTTCCGTCCAAACATGACTTATTATTTTAAGCTCGTATTATGGGTGGGAAAAGGTCACAGTTTGTCCCACAAGATAAAACACAAGATGATGAAATTTTCCTTCAGTTCCTGTTTGCATTGTTGTTTTTCAAAGAAAAAAAAAAAAAAAAGAAAGAAAAAAGGAGAGGCATCAGTAAGGAAAGGAGCAAAAAGCAAAAGTTTGAAGACTCAAATAACAGAACTGAGCAACAGAAAGTGCAAATTAAAAAAAGAGCACCAGAAAGCATGAAATAAAGACCAAAAGAAACAGCAAAACAGAGCAAAAAAGCAAAAGAAATAAAGTAAAAGAGCAAAATAAACAAAGAATCAAGAAAGTATGGAATACAAAAAAGAATGACAAAGAATCAAGAAAAAAATTGCAATAGAAAGGATTTTAAAAAGAGCAAATGAAGGATAGTATCAAAAGAATTATAAAACATCAAACCAAAGAATTAATGAATCCCAAAAGAATGAATAAATCACAAAAGAGCACAAGAAAGAAGGAGTAAAAGAATGATGAAAGAAAGAATACACAATGAGCAAATGATAAAATCAAATGAATAAATGACATAAGAGCAAACGAATGAGGAAAGAAAGAATGAAAGAATTGTGAAAGAACAAAATGAATGAACCAATCAATCATGGATGAGTGAAAGAACGAGGAAAGAATGAATGAAGAAAGAACAAAAGAATGAGGGAAAGAATCAACAGAGTGTGTAAAGGATGGAAGGTGAAAAAATGAGAAAAGAATAGAGTAAAACAATGAAGAAATAGCGAAAGAATGAAGAAAAGAATCAAGAAAGAGCATAAAAAAAGAATCACTAAAGACTGAAAGAATGAAGAAAGAAGGAAAAGAATGATCAAGAAAAAGAAACAATCAAGAGCAAGCAAAAGAATGAGAAAAGAGAATCAAGAAAGAGCAAAGAGCTCAAGAAGCAAACCCTGTCAGATTCAATACAGTCACAGATTTTGACTTGTGTTGAATTTATTCACTCATTCACAGAGGCACATGAAGTGTCAGAGTAATTCCCAAATGAACAAGTGCGGTCACACATAGGCTCAGAATACTGAGATTTCTCAGTCCCCAGACGCCGATCCCCCTCAGAACCGTCCCTTCAAAACACAGCAGCAGCCATTAGTTTCACTCGCTTCACACCTGACCGGCATGAGAAAAAACACGCTTTCTATTTCATGTTGGACTTGAGCTTGAAATAAGGCCAATGTTGAGGGGACAACAATTTCTGAGAGCGGAATACCGCCGGTCTGCGTCTATGGAGAAAGCGGCCGCTACCTGCGCGGCTCATGATAAATGAGAGCAGTCCAGAGAAAACGGGAAATAAATGCTTCAGAAAATATTGCTTTACAGAGCTCAATGGGCTGACTTCTGAAATGATCGTTATTTATGAGCAGAGGGCCGGCCAGATGACACAGCGAATTATTTTTAGTATATTTCATGCAACGGGATAGCAGTCGAAACCAGACGGGTACGGTCAGCACGAGAGAGGGCTGCGTCGAAGGGGAGGGGCGAACAAAATTGGTCAGTGAGCAGTACAGGCTGAAAAAAATAGAAATCAATAACCAATCTACGGGAGAAAAAAAAAAGCAGCCCTCTGTGTATCGTACGGAGAGGTTATCATAGCAGCTCCTGTAAATGAAGAGTCCTTCAGAGCGAACGGCCACTCCAAGATCAGTTTCACGGGGTTAGTGGGGTCGTGAAATGCCGTCACTATCTTTACGCTGCATGGGATACATTAATGTCTTTCCAGCTGCTGTATGCTAAACGCAACAGCAACCTAACAGCAAAAATACGTGTTAATGTGGCGACTGACGGCAAGTGTTTCCACCTCAATGCAGATATTGAACACTTGGAGTTGCGCTAGATTAAACTAAACTCTGAAACTCTGTGGCTATCAATGTTTTTCCAGTATCGAACTGAATTCACCTGGAGCTATTATTTTAACATTTCTTCAAAATGTATTTTCAGAAACAGATTCACTATTCCAATCAATGAAACTTAAGAGCTCAAATGACTACTGCTTACAAAATAAATAAATAAATAAAAATTAAAATAAAATAAAATAAAATAAAATAAATTTAAATTAAATTAAATTAAATTAAATTAAATTAAATTAAATTAAAAATGCAGTTACAAACTAAACTACTGGAAGTTCTTTCATTTATAAAAATGCAGAATACGTTATCCAAATCATTGTTTGAAACACTGATAAATGTCATTATCCATATAAACTCTAGAAATTGAGTTTCTAATAAAATAATGTCTCCAGTGTTATTCAAATGCCAACACGTTATTAGACAATAGACAAATACACACACACACACACACACATTATGCAAACCGTTCATACACAAACATATTACAGCTTACATACACTCATGTACACAAATCCATTAACCATATGCCAGAACACACACACTCATGTTATTGAGAGCTGACAGTTGAAGTCATGTTAATGAGTTTCACTCTGTTTAATCTAAATTAATATCAGTAACAAACTAGATTGAGAGTCTGCACGGATTACAAATGAAGAGTAGGGGATGAGAATCTATCAATCCTCCAAGAGTCACAGAAGATCTGCTGTAGAACTAATCCTTCAAAATAAGTCAACAAATCTGTTTACCTAATATTTGTGTGTTGTTTGCAAGAGTGAACTTTTTTGAGATCTGAGCTGTTTAAATCACAGTGTCATAAAGTCAACATAAAATGATATTCAAAGCCCATTTTTCAACAATGTGAAGTTTTGCTAATGGATTTTCAGTGAGAAAGGACTTGTTTTGAAGTGTCAAAAAACAAGAGCTCTCAGTAACATCATCTTTACAAAAAAAGGCAGAGCAAGTTTTTTTTTAAGACATTTTTTTTTTTTTTTTTTTGAATAACATGGACTGATAAATCATTCACAATAAGACCAGGAATGTTAAAAATTAAATGGGGTCAGTTTTGATTTTATATTGACTTTAAAGCTCTTCCCGTTTGCTATAAAATCACAAATAAAAATTTCAAGAACTAGGCTATTTACCCATATCATTTACAAATACACAAAATGACCTACCTCTGAAAGTCAAACCAAACCTTTCTTAATTAGAGGAAAAAAAAACCCACAAGATAAATGTTGTTGATAGTTTCTGATTGGACCTTTAAAGTCATTGCAAAATAGCCAATATACACACACAGGAATTCTATATTAATGCCCTAACTCTGTATATACCCAATAGGATCTAAATTTACACAAATGAACAATTTATACACTTAAAAATAAAGGTTGAAAAAGGGGGCTTTAGCAGTGATGCCTTAAAAATAACCATTTTTGGTTCCCCAAAGTCTTTCAGTGAACAGTTCTTACACACACACACACACACACACACACACATTTTCTGATGAACATTAACAATCTATAAATAAAGAACCTTTTGTGTAATGGAATGATTCTATGGTTGTTAAAGTTTCTTCATGGAACCACAGATGCCAATAAAGAACCTCTATTCTTAAGAGTGCAGTGTCGTTCCTGTTATTTTATAGAAGCAATAAGCCTTACAACAGCCTGTAAAATCATGGTTACAAAGCTTCACATGGCTTAGAGCTTGTATTTAGACACATAAAGAATAACATTAATATGGCTCTAATATTCCCTTGAACTGTTTTACCCCAGCACAGTAGAGTCCCGTCGGATGTGACCCCAACTGCCTCCTTAAAGCTGGTTTGGATTCAATCCAGCCTTTCTTAGAACCTTTCAACATTTCTTTTCATGACATCCGCTGGGTTTTGCGATGAAAACCTCACCACCTCATGTGATCAAGAGCAGAGACAGAAGAAACGGCAGCTGTAAACCCCCAGAGGAGACAGAGAGGGCGAGAGGAGGTGTGAACAGCTCTGATGTGAGGAGCCACACGTGGGAACCTCAAAAAGTCACATTTGGCACAAGACCTTCTAAAGGGAATATGCCAAAGCTTGTGGGAGAGATGCTTTAGAAATTAAGATGTGAGTTATAGGAGGAAACAAGAGGGTGAAAAAAAACCTAAAACATAAAAACGGTTGACCCCTGGTGAGAGGGGTCAATTTCTTGACCCCTGGTGAGATATGGCTTTAATTAAAGGAAGCTATTGTTGAAGTACTATAAAGTGAACTGCATTAATATAAAAAGAAATTTCAAACCAAACACAGAGAAATGAGAAAAAAGAGAAAAAGCACTTACAAACATTTAAAGGAAAGGAAAGGACGTGGCCAAGTATGGTGACCCATACTCGGAATTTGTGCTTTGCATTTATCCCATCCAAGTGCACACACACAGCAGTGAGTAGTAAACAAACAAACAAACAAACACACACACACACACACACACACAGTATAGTTTACACAAAGTACTATAGATACTACAGTAGCTGCTACTGTAAAATAATAATGTATTGCTCAAATATACACTACCAATCCAAAGTTTGGGGGCAGTAAGTTTTTTTTGTTTTTTTGGACAGTAAAGAATTTTAAATTGTTACAAAAAATGTTTCAAAATCACGGTTTCTGTAAAAATTCCAACAAAAATGTTTTTTTTTAAAAAAAAACAACAAATATTTAGAAATAGAAAACATCTGTTAAATTGTAATAATTGTCATTGCAATTTATTTTTACCTTTTTTAAAATTCTGATAATAGTTAAAGGCTTATAAACAATATTTACCATAGTAAAGTTTCCTGAAATCATTCTTCTAAATACAATTATATTACCATTACAGTTCTGAAAGAATAAACAATCTAAAAACAAACCCCCAAAAAGCACCAAAAATGTATGTCTTCCATTGCAGCTTTCAAACTACATTCATGTTTGCACATTTTTAAATGTCATGACGTGTCGCGTAAGGTTTGACGTCAATTACGTTCAGTTGAGATGCGAGAACTGATGACTTTTGATGTCACTGATGTCAAATGTGACCAATCATATTTATATGAACATGCACAAAAAAGATCTGAGAGCTCCGGCAGAGCAGGAAAGAAATGAAGACAATTTTTGCAGCTCAACAGCAACTGATGACAGATTTTTCACTTTTAGGTGAACTATTCTTTAATACTTTTTTAACTTTTAATACTTCTCACTGGGTCATGAACTGATGGCAATGGTGCTATTATCTCTTATGTGCTATTAACTCTGTGACTAAGCCTCAACACAGCGGTTTGGAAGTAAATGAACATCAGGAAGAACACTGCTGCCCTGCTAAATACACACAGACTTGTATGGTACATACTATCACAAATTCTTCTGTAAATGTCTATGCTGTACAATTCTAGTGTGGTAGCTAACACTTTAAAGGAATAGTCCCCCCCCCCCCCCCCCCAAAAAAAAAACAAACAAAAAAAAAAAACAACAACAACAACAAGAATGTACTTACCCTCAGACCATCCAATATTGTAGATGAGTTTGTTTATTTCATCAGAGCAGATTTGGAGAAATGGATCCTTTGCAGTGAATGGGTGCCGTCAGAATGAGTGTCCAAACAGATGATAAAAACATCACAAAAATACACAAGTAATCTACACGACTCCAGTCCATCAGTTAACGTCTTGTAAAAAGCTGCGTGGACTGAAGTGGTGTGGATTACTTGTGGATTGTTGTGATGCTTGTCTTAGCTGTTTGGACTCTCATTCTGACGGCACCCATTCACTGCAGAGGATCAATTGGTGAACAAGTGATGTAATACTACATTTCTCCAAATCTGTTCTGATGAGGAAACAAATTCATCTACATTTTGAATGGCCTGAGGGAATTTTTTTTTTTTTTTCATTTTTGGGTGAACTATTCCTTTAATCAAAAGCAACATTAAGTACAGTTCAGACCCCTGCAGTAATCTGAGGTTATAAGCATCTTTCTCAAGGATCAAACTTCTAGGTTCAAGTCTGCAATCGTTAACCATCCCGACTACAAAGAGGAATTTTATTAAGGAATACCAAGAGTAGAGCTCAGAAAGAGCAATGAAAATGAATCCTGGCGACCTGCTCGCTAAGGATTATGGGAATGCAGACACTAGCTTTTCAGTACAACCTTGACAAGGGTGAGCTATAGAGGAGTGCTGCAGGCCACGCTACACCCCTGGGCTGAACTGTGTCAATGCACAGCTCTCAGCGGAGGGGAAACAGACAGAACAAGAGAAAGAGAGACGGCTGGTGGCAAAAAGGGAAATGAGACACACGAGGGGAAAAAAGGGGAAAATTAAGGAACAAAAAAGCCCAAAAGGTCATTCAGGAAAATCGTGTTATTCATGGTTAGGCGAAACATGCCTGAGTAGCCCGTCTCATGTTATTTAAACATTTTCATGAAGGTAAAAAAATGTCCAGGCTATCTCAGGAGGCAAAAAATGAAGACAAAGCTTTAACAAAATTTATGTCAAATTAGTAAATCTGTCTTAATACCATGTCATCTGCTGTCATTTTGTACTAAAATAATACATGACAGGTTATGTCATTTCCTTTTCTTGACCAGCACACAGTGATCTCATTAGTCCAATTTACAATGGAGGAGTCACAATATCACCATTTATCTCTCTGATTCCAGATCAGTTTAGGCTGATGATGTGGAGGTCTTTCCCTCAGAAGGATGAATCACCGCAGCATGAAGAACAGAATTTCCAGCCCATTTCCTCCCTTAGATTGTGCCGTTATGTTCAGCTCCATAATAGATTGTTGTGTATCATAAATCTCTTCTTTTCCTCCCCATCTGAGATCCATTGCACAGTACAGCTTATATATAGTACGGTAGCTCAAATTTGCCCCAATATATATAGCCTAGGTATACATTATCTCAGCATTAAACAGGTAGAATATGCATTGGTGGCTCTGAAACAGTGAAACACTCCTAAAGCTGCTGGTTACGGACAGGCTTCCACTATAACAACATATCGAATTAGCTTAATTTCAAATTTCAAATAATTTCAGCTTTCATAAGTTTAAAAAAGGAGATTTAAAATAATCAAAGCTCTCCAGAATGTGCTGATATGAAGTCCAAAGATAACCATGCAATCCTCCAAAACAAGGTCCGGAGATAGCCAAGGCTTTATGAAATGCTCTGAAACGATGTCCAAAGATAACCAAGGCTAAACTGAATGCTAGGAAATGATGTCCGAAGATAACCACGGCTTTACAGAAAGCTCCAAAATAAAGTCCAAAGATAACAGAGGCTTAAAAGGGGTTACAACAGCTAGAGAGAAATATTTTGTTGTGACAGTATATAGTCTCACATACTGCTCACATAACTTAATAAATGTTTTTGTTATGCTTAGATGTCAAATTCTTTTGCTACTTTCTACATTGCCTCTAGAATTCATGTAACTGTCAAGTTGAAAAGGCTCATTTCAGGCATTACTCAGATCTATACCTCTGTAAGCGTTCATACCGCACAAGTTTGTTTGACAGGACACATATCAAATCGCAAAAGACGTCAGATCATGTGAAGACATTACAAAAAGCCTTGGGCTGAGTCTGACACTGGCCTCTGACCTCTTTAAAGGGAATCTGAGGGTTGGCTTGCAGACAGATTGGCCCTGGAGGGAAGGGAGTCGCTTTTATGCTCTGCTGGAAGGCATTTCTCTCGCTCTCCATCTCATGCTCGCCTTCGGGCAAGAAACACAACAAGACTGATGGTACAGACGAGACCGGGGAGTGTTTTGTTTCAACGTCTGTATCTCTGTGGGGTTTTTTGTGATTCAGATTTTGAAATAAGATTCCCATATTTGAAAGGATCTCATAAAGAGGAGTCCAGGGCACTCTTTACCCCAAAAATTAAAAGAAGGAAAAAGCAATGGGGGGAGGGGGGGGGATTGAGGTAAATTGGGACATGTTTTAGCATTGAGCTGACTGGGGGGAAAAATGTCCCAATTAACCTGAATTCACTATATTTTGCAAAAGAAAGACTCGTAAGATTTTGCATTGTGACGAGCTCATTTTATGCCACTATTCCCTGTAATGCACTTTTACTGTAATACACAGAGCGGTAATATTGTGACACAAAAAACAGTAATAAATTATAATTTAAGCATTTATACAAAATTGTAGCGTTTGTTGTACCGACTTTAAAATAAATTTATTTAAATTAAAAAAAAGGAATTGTCCTAAATATAATGTCACAATGGGGGGAAAAAAAAGTGTAGTATATTACATTTATGATTACTTTTTTTTTTTTTTTTTTTGCACTTTCAGATTTTATAGTTAAGAAATCTACAATTTATCATGAAATTTATTTTATTTTATGCCAAATTTGTTAATTGCTTTAAAAGGCTGAAATCGAAAGTTAGGATTAGGAATTTGTTACGATACAAGTTTCCTCAATTTCAGGAAGAGCCAAGAAGGAAACAGTAAAAGACACAAAGAAAACACCCTCATGCACAGATAATTACAAAACAGCTTTATGCTCATGGAGTGAATCCATTTAAGGCCACAGAGACAGGCCATCATCCTGGGAGAAAATAGACCATCTCCGTTTGCTTACATTCAGTCTAATGAATCAAATTCACAAACACCCCACAATTGTTTTCCCCATCATGACTTTCTTCATCAGTGACGACAATAACAGTACAGCATGCTGGGCTGATAATGTGCCAAACAGGCTAGCTCATGTTAAATAAATCCAAGCTATTTTAAAGCTGGTGAAATTAGCATTTTTGTCTATTTAGAGCCATCTGCAGTAGTTTGCATATGAATATTAGCAATAACATCCCCGTAAAACTCCCACATTCTGGCCACAGCAACAAGACACAACACGACAATACTTAAAATTGAGCGGCGTATCGCAGCGCTTCTCATGAAGAACTGAATAGCAGGTATGAAATTGAGGGTGTGAACTCATTTTGAGATGCCGTAGTCGGCGTTTGTCTCTGCGTGCAGCACACACTGTGTTTGCTCGGAGCCAGTCTTGGCGTACACCATTATCCCGGACACCCTTCAGAGCTAAAGAGAGGCTCTCAAAAGAGCAGGGACTGCTGACGGCAAGACATTTTACATGCTAGCGCAATTTCTCCACCACATGAACACCAAAGGTGATGAAATGAGAGTCAGTCAAACGTAATGATGGAGATGTCAGATGCGGCGGTTCATCGCTTTGCATGACACTACATGCGGGGAATAATAATGAGGCTTTGTTGTTGTTGGTAATTAGCGTGATATGGCTATCTCTCATTCAGAGGTGATAAAATCATTTTACTTAGTCTCCAGTATTAATGGACATTTCTTCTGCTTCATATTACAGTGTCCAAGTTACATGTAACAAATTTAATTATTTACAAGCTATTCCACCACATAAATAAAACTATTCACAGAGTTACAGCTCTAAAAACCAATAGCCAATAAACACACACCAGTAAAAAAAAAAAGAAAAAAAAAGTTGATTTAATTTTATACTGATGTACCATCTTTATAAATCCCATTTAAACAGTGTAATGAAGTATTGTCAGAAAATCTAGACGGGCAAAAATGTACAAATTCGTCAATGCATATGTCAATGAACCAGATTACATTTCCAGACCACATGGTTCCAAAATCATAAGGTGTGTTTGACTCGAAGAGGCACTGTGCAGACCGATTGGTGCATCAATGTAACGCAAGAGCTCTTGCAGTACTTTGAGGTCATGCATTGATCTGTGCAGCACCGCTTCAAGCCCAGCACACCTAGAAGCAGAACTATAAATAAATGGGTCAGTAACTAAGAAATCAAATTTCCCTTGATCTTTTAACATACAGTTAGTACAAGTTAATATACTATAAAAAAAAAAACTTTCTGTAAGTTTCAGAACTCAAAACTTTCTTGTTAAAGGATTAGTTCACTTCCAAAATAAAAATTTCCTGATAATTTACTTACACCCCCCCCCCCCCCATGTCATCCAAGATTTTCATGTCTGTGTTTATTCAGTCGAAGATAAATTATGGTTTTGAGGAAATATATAGTATATATATATAGTAGGACTTCAACAGGAACCAACGGGTTGAAGGACCAAAGTGCATTTCAATGCAGCTTCAAAGGGCTCTACACGATCCCAGCTGAGGAATAAGGGGCTTATAGCAAAACGATCGCCATTTTCTAAAAAAAAAAAATAAACAAATAAATAAATTATATACTTTAACCACACATGCTTGTCTTGCACCAGCTTCCTCGGCTGGGATCACGTAAAGCCCTTTGAAGCTGCACTGAAACTGCCCATTGGTCCGTGTTGAAGTCCACCATATGGGGAAAAATTGTCATGTTTTCCTCAAAACTTTAAAAACATAAGATTCGTACACGAAAAATAGGCTCATATAAAATGTATTATCCAGAGGCCACAAATAAAGTGTAAAAGTGCAAAAGTGCAAAGGTGCAAAATGTTTTCAGGCTAAACCCTTCATCAGTGCCATTAAGCCCATAAACGTTTTGCACATTTTACACCTTTGCACTTTATTTGGGGTGAGTAAATTATCAGTAATTTTTTTTTTTATTGTGGAAGTGAACTAAACCAGCTTTTACTGAAACCAATTAGCCAAAATGACTTGTTTTGGAATTTGTTACATTATGATGTCAGAGTGCGATTATTTCTTTCTTATACTACAGGGCCATTGAATGCTTGAATCTGATTGGCTGACGAACGTTCTACGGTGTGCAATTATGTTCAGGGAAATGCACGGCAAACGTAGATCCAGGCAGCTCTCGACCGCATTACAGTTCCGCATCACTTCGCCAAATGATTTCAGTTATTTCAAAAGGTCTAGTTTACACGCATGAAAACATATGCGCTAATGTTGTTAGCGCTGCTCTGACGACTTTGTCAGTAAATAGTTTAGCAACTTAAAAGTACATGACATTTCTCACAAGCGAAGCGAGGTAACAACGGCACTGTTCGTGAGGAAAATGAACTTAAAGTTTCACTAGTAGGGACGCTGCTGCCGAACACTGATGAGAGACAGACTCAGAGACGTAGGCTAATTCACGCACGCTCAGTCTCTCTCTCTCTCTCTCTCTCTCTCTCTCTCATAACTTAGTTATTAGCTGCATTAGTCTACTATCAACGGCTCAAGCCTCAGTTACTAGGTCTAAAATGATGTTTTGGAATTAGCAACGGAGGCGATGGATGAGATGCGGAAGAAATAATCCTACTCACAATAGCGATTTAAGTACAAAAACCGGACGAATCCCTTGAAATATATCATCTGATCAATGTGTTGAGGTGTGGCAACCATAGTATAAGGACCGTTGTAGAACCGTAGATACTCCGGACCGTTGAATTATTAGAAAAATGATGCACACCCGTGGTGTAACGGCCACTTTGCTTTGCGTCGTGGCCGCATCACCACCTCGGGTGTGCATTATTTTTCTAATAATTCAACAGCCTGTCGTCAATTATTCCTTACTTAACGCCATTCCAGCATCTGTGGCTATATTCATGGCGAGAACCAGTTAACCCTCTGGGGTCGCGCCGGCACGTTTTGGTGCATTTTTTTGAAAGGAAAGGAGGTGGAAGGAGGTGATTTTGTGGCCAAGTATGGTGACCCATACTCAGAATTTGTGCTCTGAATTTAACCCATCCAAGTGCACACACAACAGTGAACACACACACACCGTGAACACACACCCGGAGCAGTGGGCAGCCAGTCCTGCAGCGCCCGGGGAGCAGTTGGGGGTTCGGCGCCTTGCTCAAGGGTCTCACCTTAGTCGTGGTATTGAATGTGGAGAGAGCGCTGGACATTCACTCCCCCCACCCAGAATCCCTGCCGGACCTGAGACTCAAACCTGCGACCTTTGGGTTACAAATCCGACTCTCTAACCATTAGTCCACGACTGCCCCCGAAAGCCCCTAAAGGAACCACCGAGCCACTTTGCCGCCCCCAGAATGCATTGAAAGACCACCTCTGCCGATAATCAATGACTACTTCTACGTTATTGCCTCTTTAGGCCTGCCCACTGATTTACAAATGTAATAGGAGGAGAGGAAATACTAGAGAGATGCCAACAGAGCATTACTCCATCAACAAAACCATAGAGATGCCTCCAACTATTACAAGACGTTGTGTAGTGTAAACTGAGAAAATACACAGTTGTTGAACTGCCTTCCTTGTGATCTTAACACCATATCTACATCGGACGCAAGCGTTGTTGCATCACCTTGTAAATCCATTTCTCTTTCATTTATGAAGAAGCGCGAGCGCATGGAGTACGTCAGAAATAGGATGAGACATCAGTTTACTGTCGAGAATTTGTCATGTCAATCCGTGCCACATCCAGTGTAGACAGAATCACTGATTGTAATAGGTTCTGTTGTCTTTAGTTGCACTTGCGTCACTCAAATTCCAGTGTAGACACAGGGTAACATTAGGAAAGAGTTCCAGATCGCGTCAGTGAAACCCTGTTTGATTGCTTTACTTTACTGCAGATTTGCTTTTAAACAAGACAGTTTGATGCAGGCTTTCAGAGAGTAAAATGATGCAGACTCTATGGGCCCTATTTTAACTATCTAAGCGCAGGTCTAAAGCACAAGGCGCAGGTGCACTTAGGGCGTTTCCGAATCCACTTTTGCTAGTTTAACGAGTCGGCGCACCCGGCTTTTGGTCTAAAACCTGGTTGTGGTTGTGGACCTGCCTATAGGAGCATATTACTAATGCGCTCTTTAAATAACAAAAAAATACTGCGCCATTATGGCGCAGTCTATTTCAGTTGCCTCAAAATAGCAACGCGCCAACAATGCGCCTGAACACACCTCATTTTCAGACCAGCATGCCCATGAGCACACAAATGGGTGCAAATGCATTTGCTAATTTAACAACGTGGAGCAGGATGTGAAAATGATAACTGCATCGGGCTGAAACTAGCAAAAAACTCCTGGCGTATGATAGGGCCCTATATTGTGTACTGCAAGCACACTATCATCTGCGTCTATTTTGGAGTGCAACGCTAACATCCAATCAAAAACCAAAGCACATTATTGAGTCTCCACCCTAGATTTTTTCTTTTTCTCAATAATCTGTTACACTCCAATGTATTTCACAATAATAAAAGGAAAGATCTGCTGCTACAAACACTTTACACTTTGAAACAATGCAACTTTCATTTCGCAGTCTAACAAGGTTGTCACCCTTCTTCCTGTCTTCGTAAATGTTGGTCAGTGATATTCAAAACCAGAAATAGGAGAGAGAAGACAGGAAATGAGAGCAGAGGGAAATCAGCACATTGCGCAGGTTTCAGGGAGCACTTTGGTGTTTGTGTGCGTGTATGTTTTCCTGGGGTTTTCGAGTCCTTGGTCAAGGGTAATGTCAAACGTTCCTGTTTGTCACTGTTGACTCCCTATCATGGACAGCAAAGGCCTTGTTAGCAGCGGTTTCAACATGCTGAAATGCTGAGGCAGGATTGATACGGTGCCAAAACCCACAGAGTGGAAAAAACTCACTGTTCCTCACAGATCTAAGAGCCAGAAAGGACAAAACAAATCCAGAACAAATCTACAGCAAAAATAAACCTCACAATTACCTTAATGCATGACCAAATGGACCACACGACAGACAAGAAAAACCACGCCGCAAATATGAAAATCAAAGCAGCTTTATAATTTGATTTCTGTGCACGGCACAAAATTGCTGTATTTGAAAATCAGCCTTGTGTTCTCAAGTTCTGCAAATCCCATCTTGTTTTTCTTTTTTTCTAATTCAGCAGCCGAACGCTGCCTCCACATTTCTTCATTAACTCGGGTTTCTTCATTTAAAAATCACTCCCTCTTGCTTTTGAATTGAAATGACTTCCATTTGAAGGAGCCGTTTTCATTATAACTACTGACTGTCTCAATTGAGTATGCTTTTTGATAGCCGTAATCCTTTTAAAAAAGTATAATGGTCATATATGAGGGAAAAGTCTCAAAGGAACACAAATAAACCCGGAATACAAATCAAGTCTTTCAATTTACATATTTCTAATTTATAAACCTTCCCGTTTGACTGGCTATTTTGTGACCTAAGGGGACAGAGATAAGAAAAACGGCAGATTTTTTTTCTCTGTTATCTTTTCATTGTTTTTTTGCTTTCTGTCAGTCTCTCAGAATTGAAACCGCTTATGCTTAATCTTCAAAGATGAAAGTTTGTTATGAAATTAAAAAAACGTGTATAGCTTTTAGATGTCTGTAGCCTCTTCATTTCATCTACTCACTTCCAGCCATGTTGTCTCACTGTGGTTCTTCTCTTCCCCATCACTGGCCTGTATCTGCGTGTGGTGGCCGTAGCCGGTCCCTAGTTCCTCTGACAGGGCAGCTGCAGCGGGCCCCTCATCCTCGGGCCCCAATTAGGCCGTGCCATCCAGGCAGGTCTCCCCAGAGACGGCGTGTCCCCCTCAGGATTGAAGCGGAGCTGGCAGTCTCTGATGCTGATGAGGGGGAACAGTAGCTGAAGGGGAGGGCAGTTAGAGCTGAGCCTCTGAGGCCTTGCCAGTAATTTATTTATTTATTTTTTATTTTTTTGGAGAATAAATGCCACTCTTGTTTTGTTTTTCACAAGCCAGTGCCATAACAGCTCTTAGCTTCTGGCAAAGTGAACTGGTCATATCAAACTGCGGGTTTAATAAGTCATTTTTCTATCATTTTTTTTTTCCTTTCCTTCCCCCTTCTGTTCACTTTCTTCCTAGTTTTGATAGACAATGAAAACAGGCAAAAAGTTACTCAAATCTAGACAAATCTAGACATGTGGCCAGAATGTAATTACCTATCAAATGACTCAGAAAACCAAAAAAATCTAATTGATTAGTTTTATTTATATTAATATTAAAAACTGAATTGCATTTTATTAAAGCAATCCACCACTTGAAGCCATGCATTACAGCAATTTGCCTAAAATTCTTGATTCAGCACATAAACATTTCATTTCTAACAATTCATTGCATCAGGACCATTTGACCATAAGTTTTTAATTAAAAATCGTTCCATGTAAGCATCACATTCAACAACAGCCGTGACACTCTTCTGCATCATCGAGAGCAGTCTGAAGAACCACATCAAGAGTTGACGGCCTTTTCACATTTTCCAGTCATTACGGGTCCGTCATTAAATCTATTATTTTGAGAAACAAAGACACAGAAGCATATCTGCCAAGTAATTAGCATTCCTGAGAGACGTACATACCATAACCTTCAACACAGGATGACATGACTCACTCATGGCTCACAAACCGCCACATATTGTGCTTAGAGAAAACTGATATCTTTGCTTAACACTTAACTATATCCACTTACAAGTACACAGCAGACAATGACTCAGTAAAAAAATAAATAAATGGATAATCATCTTCTTGCCATGATTTACAGAAGATGCCCACTAAAATGTCGTTCAGTGTAACAATAGTTCATTTACCAAAAAATCATGTCATGCATATTGAGAACCATACTGAGAATCATTAGATGTGATTAAAAGACTATTTAAAGATCACAGTGCGGCCTCCAAAACTAATTCAATTTAATCTATACCAATCTTTGTCATTATCCTTCAAAACACTAGGTTTTATCCATTTGTCAGCAATAAGTTTTTAATTTTTCAAAATATAATAAAATTTAGAATAGATAACGTATTCTTTTATGTATTTAATAAGTACAGGTCAGAACAATTATGTTGTTTCTTTTTTTATATAAATATATCTCTTATTCTGAATGATTATGGTCCATTATTTCTCCCATATTTTGACATTTTGCTTTCTATTTTCAAAAATGTTATTTGAAACATTATAGACATTTTAATTGCATTTATTGTTTTCTATGTTTGCCGCAAAAAAAAAAAAAAAAAAACCTTTAATTTGCTGCAGACACCAAAATTGGACATCTCGTCTACAGTTGCAAAGTAATACCTCAAAGTCAGAATTGATAGTTTGAAAAAAGTTAGAAATGTGAAATAAAAAGATGCAATCACCTTTTTTATTGTTTTTACCCCATGGCGGAAACTGACTTTCATATAGTTTTATCATCTCAGTGTCCACAATCTATCACACACAAACTGTACACTTATAAATCCTATAGAAAATGCGTAGAAACTAAGTACACTAGGACAGAAAATAAGTACTATTTCTCATTCTCAGAAAACACATTTCTTTTAACGGAGATCTATTTGGTTCCAATCAGATTTGAGTTTACTATACCTTTCCTACATGTGTCCCCTCAGGACTAGTAAAACAAATCACAATTTAAACCAGCCCAAGGTCCTTAAAAAGAAAACTGTTACGAAACACATTAAACAGTTTTAAAGAAAATCTAATACTGAAAGGCTTATGTGAAAGTCAAGGATGGAAGATAGCAAATATCACTTCAATATAAATAAAAACAAGTCAACTTGATGGAATCTTGATAGAAAGCCTTTCATTTATTCTAGGCTTCTAAGGCAACTGACTTTTTTTCTGCTGCATTATCCATCATTCTGTAGGCTACTTAACTGTCCTCATATTGTACATTTTCTCTGAGCAGATAAACTCATCACAATATGGACACCTTCATCTTCCTGTCAGGATAACTGCACATCCAAACAGCTTTATGGCGGTTTGACAATGTCAGGTCATGAATATAAATGCTTTAATAAATAATAAACTCTGGATGTCTTCTTCTATTTCAAGGATATGTTAGAATATCTAAATTAAAGAGTATATATGCTGCATGGAACCAACATATTTAAAGGTAACTCCAGAGGTTTGTTCTTATGTACTGTACAGTCGCAGAAGCAACGTCTAGAACATACTGCACACAACTTTGATGTCTTTACATAAAAGCTAAACAGTTACACACAAACAATGAAAGGGTTAGCTGGTATATAAAAAATAATAGTAATAATAATACATTTCTGGCATCGTTTACTCACTCGTGTCTTTGAAATATGGATGACTGCTTTCCGTGGAGCAGATGTTTACAGTTGCTTTTTTCCACACAACGCAGGTGGACGCAGACAGGTGATGACAAGCTCCAAAAGGACCAAAAGTACCATAAAACCGTCATAAATGTAAAATATGTGACTCCGTGCGCTACATTCCAAGTCATATGGTACCACTACGTACGGAAACAATGAAATTTAACTAGCTATTCAGCGAAAACCTTGAAGGCCTCATTTAAATCTGGCGCGTTGGCAACGCCAAACCGTTTCATTTGCTGCAAGCGGAAGTGTTGCTGCCTGCATTCCATAGCGACAAAAAGGAAGAGACGCAAAGGTAATGGGCTATGATAAAAAATATAGTATAAATAATAAAAACTGTGTATATATGGCTGTATGTGTATATATATATAATATTGGATTCACAATTTCTTTTTTACGTTCTTATATTTTCATTTTTACTTTCTGTGTAAAATTTGTCACTTCAGTTAAAGGGGTCATATGATGCGATTTCAAGTTTTCCTTTCTCTTTGGAGTGTTACAAGCTGTTCATGCATAGATAAGGCCCCTAAAGTTGCAAAGACTAAAGTCTCAAACCCAAAGAGATATTCTTTATAAAAGTTGACTTGTCCACGCCCTCCTAAAACGGCTCATTTAAACACGCCCCCACATGTCTACGTCACTGTGTGGGAAGATTTGCATAACACCGCCCAAATGTATACGCACAGAAAGAGGGCGTGATTTTTATTATTGCTGTAGTATTGTTGCTGCCGCCATGTCTTGAAGACGCTGTGTTTCGTTGTGAAAGGGAAAGTACTTTGTTTGGGCTTCCAAAAGAGGACACAACTAGAAATCAGTGGTTAAGTTGTGTTTACAACACTGTTCCAGAACAGTTCAACCCAAATATTAGAGTGTGTGCAGCGCATTTTATGGAGGACTATTCCATGAACCTGGGAGAGTAGCCTACAATGCCAGCTGTGCTCAAAGGCTGTTTCTATAAAGTGGGGCATTTCCAAATTTGCAAGGACAGTCTGGCGCTTCTGACTCACAGCCTGTAAGTATGTTTTCATATTTAAAGAATTTGCCACTGACTATTCAAACGCGAGTTTTGAGCTGTGTAGAGTAGCACTTGTTGTTTGTCGTTTCTCTGATCACAAATACAGACATGGTAATGTTTACGTAAAAAGACAGTATAAGTCATTATAATCAGTAATTATGTCCCCACTGGATGCAACAAATGCCTCGTTTATAATGGGTTTTATTGTTTTTGTCTCGTTGCGCCGGGACACGGCATCACAATACGGCAACATTTTCGTTACACGCTTGAGGTATTCGGCCAATCACAACGCACTGGATAGCTGGCCACTCAGAGCACACCTCGCATCTCAGACCAATGAGCTTTGTAAAAATCGACACGTTTCAGAAAGGCGGAGCTTAGAGGAGCAACAATAATATACAGTATGTGGAAAATAATGTGTTTTTTGAACCTTAAACCACAAACACATTGCATTACACCAAATACACAAAATAATGTTCTTTTAAGCAACGTCATATGACCCCTTTAATGTTACTATTTATGTTGCATTTCTATGAAGGCATATGCAATTCATTATTTGAATTAATCTCTATAATTTAAAAAAAAAACAAAAGAAATAAAGAAACCTAGCCATACATTTCAATTTGGTCTTTCTCACTACAATAAATCGTTATGTTCGCTATCTCTTTGAGACTAAGCCGGTTCACGTGATCCCAAAATCTGTGTATGTGTTTTACTCTCTTCTCTGACTCCCCGGCTTATTAGTTTCTTTGAGGTCTATTTAAATCATCCAGCATGGCTTAACATGAGACCATTAATCTCCTTTTAAATTGAACCTCTTTCCAAATGACCTGGGTCATCGCCAAGAGCTTTAGATGAAAAGATTGGAACTTGTCAATACTCGAGACAGAAAGTTCATGTCATTTCCTGATAAGTTCACAGTGAGGATGTTGTAAATCCCAGCAAACAGTGAAACAAACTTTGACCTCTCTTCTTGAGGATGAGGAAGACGAACACAGAATGGAGTAGTAGTGGGAGAAATGAAATGTCAGTATGCCCGTGTCTCTAAATCTGCTGAGCCAAATGTCAAAGAATACGTGAGGAAGACTGACAGATTATCTAGCGCTTGCTCACAGCAATTTAATGTGCTTCACCTTAAACTGTGTTTTGTGACATAGACCTACATTCAGTGAACACCAAAACTGAGTTAAATGACATAACTGTCAAATGAGTTTAGTGAGCAGGTACGAAATTCCACGAAAAGGGCAGATGCTTTACGGCAGCAACAAATGCAAGTGTACAGCTATCCACTTACGAAAGTGATATATATTTACGACAGCGAATTGCATGTTCCTGAATTGCAATTCCTGTAGGGGGCTCAAAGTAGCAAAAATCCACAAAACTACATACATATACTTTAAGGATTTTATTTTAAAAAATGATGAGGCAGTGCAAAATATTTAATTAGTTTTAAAAATATTAAATATTTTCATGATTGTATACTACATCATATCCTACAGTGAACAAAAACTCTCATAAAGTGTTAAACACTAAAAAGTTTATCATTCATTATTATTATTGCATATTTATGGCAAATCAGGGGACACAAATGATCAAAGCAAAAACGTTTTGAAGGCATTTTTTATTTCATTGCATATACCAAAAAATAACACACATTCCGATTGATATTTAAAACACTTTCTTCAGTTCTTTTGATGAGCGAATGAGGAAAAGTAAATCTTGAGGGACTGTCAGCCCATATGCTTCAAAACTATAAACACTCTGAAGTTACACTTCAAGCTTGCTTCACTGTGATGAAGTTGAACAAAGAGAGAAGAAGAGAGACAGAAGACCAACAGATGGACTTTTTTCAATCTAAGAATTACAACTGAGACGCTTGAGAAATTTTGTAAATAAACATTAAAATGTCACGAACAAATATAAATAGCCGAGACAGAATCAGCAGGGAAACGTACAATATTATACATGACCTCCCCAAGATCGCCTAAAATTTACTAACAGACATGCAAGTTTGATATTAATGGCTGTTTAAAAGCCAGTTAATCAATCATCTGAGCATTAGAATGAGATGCATTCAGACTACATTATCAACCCCACTGTGGATCTGTGGAGAGATGGTCGCTGTCCAAGGTGCTGAAAGAGTTTAAATACAGAAATACAGTAAAAACAGTAATAATGTGAAGTTCTATTGCAATTTTATTTATTCATTTTTTGTAGTATTATTTTTTTGTAGTAATTTTCAGCAGTCATCTCTCCAGTTTTCAGTGTCACACAATCTGAAATCATTCTAATATGCTAAATCTTAATTATTCTAAAAATTTTCCGCAGGGGCGGACTGGGGCCAAAAAGTGGCCCTGGACTTTTTGGCACAGAGCGGCCCACCAAACCTGGTCCGCAACACACCATAAATGAGTGGCATATTCTTGACATTATAAGTTGTCTTTCCTGGTGTATATGGCAAATAGTAAATAATTTTAAAGAATTTTTACAAGGGACAGTTTAATATCACTAAAGTTAAATACCTATATTATCAGTCCATATGACACAATGCTCTGGTATCGTCTAGAAGACTTGAATAGTGCAGAATGCGGACTGTTTTTATGGTGCCTTTCTATTGGTCATATACAGTATTTGTCCTTTTGCAGGAGCTTGACATCTATCATTTTAAGGAACAGAGCTCCAGTTGTGGAAAAGAGTATACAAATTATTTTGATGATGAAAAATACAGTAAACAGTACTGTGAAATATATAATGTTTCAGTTTAAAACAGCTGTCTTCTATGCGACTATATAGTGAAATATAATGTATTGCTGTGATCAAAGCTGAATTTTCAGCATCATTTCTCCAGTCTTCAGTGTCACATGATCTTCAGAAATCATTCTAATATGCTGATTTGCTGCTCAAGAAACATTTCTGATTATTATCAATGTTGAAAACAGTTGTGCTGCTTCATATTTTTGTGAAAAATGTGATACCATTCAGTCTTGGGTAAGATTAAAAAATATAAATTAATATTTTTCTTCAACAATTTTGCATTAAATCTTAAAGATTATAGAATACAAAAAGGGACTTTGATTAAATTGATTTAAGTGACAGTAAAGATATTTACACTTATTACAAAGTACTTATATTTAAAATAAATGCTGTTCTTTAACTGAGAATCATTATACCAATAATAAAACCATTATTAATAATTGATCACAAATAATAACTGATAATTAAGCAGCAAATTAGGCAGCATTAGAATGTTTTGATTGATGCTGAAAATTCAGCTTTGATCACAGAAATAAATTACATTTGAAAACATCCTAAATAGAAAACCACTATTTTAAGTGTAATATTTCATAATATTAGGCTATTGTTTTACTGTATTTTTGATCAAATAAACTCAGTCTTCTTTCAAATAAATAAATAAATAAAAAGCCTTAATTATTTCAAACTTTTAACCACCAGTGTGTATATAAAATAGGCTAATGCATGTGAATTAATAAGCAAATTATATTTTTATTAGGCCTATAAATCACTTTCCTATGCACAGCACTTGAAAGCAAAAGTCTTCAGATTTACAATGTTCTAGAGTAAGATTGAGAATGTTTTTTTTTTTTTTTTATAGATTTTTAAACATTTTCTTAGACACGTGAAATCGCGGAAGAAAGCAGATTTGCATTAACTCATCTCATGTCTGCTGAAAACTGCATTATGTAGCCTACATTGTGACCATTCAAATAATGGCATTAAAATCTGAGAAATTTGAAAAGGCCAGAAGTAGTTTGCATTCCTGAAAATTAATGTTTGCCGTTTAATTAAACGGTTGGCAAATATTGCTGAATTGTCTCGTCATGTTCAGCTGCTTCAGCTCGCATTTAAGTCGCGCGCAGTGCAGCATCTGTGAACGGTAAATCCCGCCTTCTACACTTTGATTGGCTATTTCAAACATGTTGACATTGACGAGCGCTTTTGAGCCGCTGCACTGAGCCGGAGCAGCTAAATTAATTAGAATTTTTGAATGAAGGGGGCCGCGCGGCCCGGGCCATTCATCTGGGTCGATGGAAGGATATAATTATGTACATTTGCTACAATCCATTTTTTTATATATATTACGTAAAGGGCCGGCCCACATTGTACAGCGGCCCACCGGGAAAACTCCCGGTGCTCCAGATGGCCAGTCCGCCACTGGTAGGCTACCATGTTATGATGACAACCCCTTAAGAGGAAAACAAATAAATTAAAAAGAATATCTAGGGGGGAAATGTCTCTAACATGATTTAACTGAATTATGCAAATAATCATAATTATTCCTATGAAACTGGTCCGATCTCCATAATTGTTGCAGGCCTCGTGACACCTTATAAACGCTGTGTGTTTAGGCCTTACCAAACACAAGGCTAATTATGCAGTGACTAAAACCAGTGCTATTACAGATATGAGGCCATGACTCAGCCCTGATCCTGACCTCTGACTGAAACAGAGGACGGCCCGCTGGCTAAATGTGCATATGCACCGCTGCGCTGTGAAAAACAGCCTCTCTGCCAGAAAACCAACTTCAAACGCTCCACTAAAGGTTTATTGATCTATGCGGATTGCAGCCTCTTAGGAACACAAAGGAACTTTTAAAGTTAATCACAGAGGTTTAATAAAGAAGAAAAGCAAGAGACACTTTGAGTTAATTATCAAATAAAAGTCAAGCGTGAAATGCATAAATGCAATGAAAAAAGCTGCCTAGGTAATTAAAAAAGCTGTGCATACTATTGCATAGCATAGAACATTAATTTTCACCCACCATGACAAGATACATTAACTTTAAATAAGATCCACAGGTAAATTTGTGTCAGATATGAGGCTTTTATATTTGACAAAGCATAAACCCAGACCAGCATTTCCTGGAAGTTCAAGAATAAGATTGTAACAAAGAATAGAATAGAATAGAATAGAATAGAAAATAGAATCTTCACCGAGAGTTTGATTTACAGGTGATCTGACTGATCATAAAGAAGAATCTAAATGGAGTGGATTATGATTTCATGTGGACTTGAACTGCGGGATTTTATAGATATGTGTGCTGTTGGCATCTGGATGTGTACTCTGTGCACCCAATGATTCTCAAATTCACTTTTCAATGTTTCATGAGACCACATAAAACCATTAACAGGTTGAGAGGTGTACACATCCACTGTATCTGTTTCAGAAGAAGTGAAGAACATCCACACTGATCAATGGGAACCAGAGGACGAGTAAAACGAGCCTGTGTTTATGGTGATACGTGAACATGCAGTAAAACATACTATAGATTCCCCATGTGATCATCACCAACAACACTTAAGTGAACCTGATCAATATGATCTTCATAGAGTGTGCAGTATATGTTTCATATGTGTGTTCAGCTCAAAACTAAAGAAAGAACACATTTAGGAATGATTCAATGGATGAAGATTAATTCTTAGGGTGCAGATACCATCACAACAAGGACTGTACTATTAATACAATTATTTAGAATATATAATGTGTATCAAATCATGATATTATGATGATTCTATGAATATGTCCAACACATGGTCTGAAAAAAAAAAAAAAAAAAAAAATTGGTTGGTCTTGGTCACTTAGTTTCTTATACTTAAGTACAACTCCATTTACCATTTAAGTACCATTTTATGTATATAATGTATTATAATAATAATAATATCTATTAAAAAATCTCTCTCTAGTAAAAAAATAACAAAAAATAATTATTAAAATAAAATAATGGTTTTATTACACTTTTATACAATTAAAATTATGTAAAATTACATAAAATTAAAAATAATAAATTTTAAACAAAATGCAGCTAAACAGCCAACGTATAAATTGATCACTTAGTTTCTTATATTAAAGTACCACTCAATTTTCCATTTGTTACATGTATATAATAATAATAATAATAAAAATCTACAGTAAAACCTCTCTCTCTAGTTATAAATAATAAAAATAACAACAAACAATAAATTCTTAAAATAAAAGAATGCTTTTATTACAGTTTTATACATATAAAATTAAAAATAAAAATTATTTAAAATAAAATAAATATTATTACAAATTAAATTAAATTAAAATGAATTTTAAAATGTAGCTAAACAGCCAACATATATTATATATATAAAAAATTATATATATATATATATATATATATATATATATATATATAACTAATAAACTAATAACTAATAAATTAAATCAATAAATTAAAACTACAAAATTAAATGTATAAATCGTTACAAATCTTGACACCTGGCCTTACTGGACCAGCAGAAAAAAAAGCCTTAGTGTTGACCCATGTTAAATTAGACACAATGAGCTAATGGGAAACCAGATTAAAGTTCCTTTATTACGATGAACTCATTCAACATCCTCATAATGAACTTATCACAAGTGCATTTGATCTATTTCATGTTCATTTTTGTGTGTTAGATGTAGTATTCATATTTCACTCTGTCTTTCCCACTCACATATCACCGACTGTCTTTCTCTCTCCGGCTCCTGTGAGAAGAGTAAAGCCCTGTCTTAATGTGTTAGCACATGACACATGCCCCCATTACCCATAAGTCTGTGAGCAGACAGAAGTGGGTTCACCCTCAGTGCAGCCTGCTGCAAAATGCATGTAGGAGCCTATATAGTGCATCTGAGGCAGCTGTGAGAGCGGCATTTCCCCAGCACGTCTCCCCTGAGGACCGCTGAGAGAAGGGTGGACCTCTCATCTATCCGTTATTGGCACATTAACGCTCTTAGTGTGGCGCTTTGTGACCTCGCAGAGGTTCACAAGCCTTTTCCAGAAAGTTCCAGTAGAAACTGAGTCTTCCCTGTGGAGCGGCGTGCTCCTCTGTGGGCCACGAGGGACTTTTTAAGTCTGCTCATTGTGTTTTTCTGGCTGAGCACAAGCTCTCTACGGCAGCGTCTGCGCAGTTTTAGTCTTCAAGATCAGATGACGTGGTCAAATCTCCCTAAAACAGAGAGAAAAATATGAAAACCATCAAAGTTGGATCATACAAACAAAATCAAATGGCAATTGTTGCTAGGCGGCCTGTGTCAAAGAGTGCACCCTCAAAACTGTAGAAACCAATACGGTGATCTGAAGAGCCTATAATATAACATCCTAAAATGGGGTCTGTGGTCCACTGGGGGCCTGTCTCATAAAGCCAGGGGTCCGCAACATTATAGACTTCAATCAGAGGCCTAGATTCCATAAGTATATTTTACATTCATTTTCTCTGTAAGCATTAAATAAAATCATCAGTAAAAAAAGATCTCTCTGTTAAATATTTTATTAGCTAAAAAAAAGGTATTTGAAAATTTGAAATTAAAAGTTGAGAAGACTGTACGTGCCTGACATATATATATATATATATATATATATATACACACACACACACACACACAATCACAATTAATAAAATGAATTAAAGAATTAACAAAGATTGTTGTATTAAAATTATTTTTAATTTAGCTAAAATAAAATACTATAATGTAAAACATATAAAATTATTATTATTTAACTAACTAGCTAAAAATCTGTTTTAATCTAAATGTAGCCAAAACAGCTAAAAAAGGTTAGAAGTAAAATATAAAAATGTAAATATTAACATTTTAAATAAAATTAAATAGAAACATTAAACCTGTTTAAAACAATTTAGGTTCATATCAAATAAGATATAAATAAATGTTTCAAACAAAAGCTGAAAGCCAAAAAAACTTATTAAAATATTATAAACTACTTAAAAATATTAAAAAGTATTTACAAATATTAACAATTAAAATAAATAAAATTAAATAGCAACACAAGTTTAAAACATTTTATTGTATATAAAAAAATAAACATAAATAAATAAATAAATAAATTGAAATGTAGCTGAAACAGCCAACAACAAAATTAATTATGAAATTAATAAAGAAAATATTAAATAAATAATAATAATAATAAACAGATACACTACATTTGAAGTTAGTTGTAAATCAGATGTAGCTGAAACAGACTGAGACATGGCTTGTAGAGAAGCACACACCGTAGAGTAACACCCTCAAGAGTTCACAGTAGGCCTGTCTTGAAAGGTTTATGATGCTAAAAATCAATTTCTTGCTGGAGAAAATGTCTTGGGTTTTAAGCATCTGAGTACGCTATCAAAAAGAGCCTAGGTATTTTCCTGTGCGATTTTTGTTTGCTCATTTCTTGTGTACGTATGACCAGGATGTAATCTGGAAAAACCAATTTATGCAGCCGTTTCTCTGGTCTATCTTCCGTTATATGGAGATAAACGCCATCGTTTCATCATTTCTCTGGCATGTTATATTGGTGGTGATGCAAACAAAACAGTTCTCGATTCAAAAAAGTTTGAGAAAGCCTTGAAAAACAACAACAACAAAAATATTGACAAAAAAGCTCTTTGCTGAAACTCAGATGCTCCGAAGTACCTTGCTCTTAGACAAAAGGAATAAATAGAAGACCTGCAGCTTTTCTATTCATTCTGTTCACAGCTGCATCCACTGATCAATTTCAGATGCATCCACATTTGCATAGACTAATGCATGGATTAGTGTATCCCAAATCATCGTATGTTGAAAATACGTATGAAGGTATATGGCACAGTGTTGTGGCAGAGGGTGGCACTCATAGAGAGCAGCCGTTCTGATAGGATTACTCTATGAGATCTCTAACCGTCTCTCTCTCTCTCTCATGTCTTTATCCTCTCATGCCTTGGAAGCTGTTGTTTGACAGTCGCTGGAGGAAAGCATGTCTGCTCTCTCGAGGCAGGGATTTAACAGCAGACGCGCTTAATAGAACTCTTGCTTTCCTCATCACTGTCAGGCAACTTCAGTTAGTTTACATATTAAACCCCTCATTTGTGTTCAAATGTCTCGTAATATTATAATAATACTAGAGAGAAACTAGAGAGCATTTGCAGGGAAGGAGTGAGTGTTTGTGTTCCCTGATCAGCAGATTACACTAGATATTCCTGCTAAAGAACAGCATTATTTGTTGTAAGGGTGTTCAGATCTGTTTCAAAACCCAGCACGGCAAGTTTCCAAATGACATTATAACAGATTTTTAAATGTTTTGATGCTAATAATTTATTTTAATTGCAGTTCTTTTCATTTTTTATGAATTTAAGAGTTCAAATAATTAATAATAATAATAATAATAATTAAATAATAAATAATCACTATTTTAAAATTACAATTAATACATTTAAATAGCAACAAAAAAGCAGTTTAAAGCATATTTTATTGCAAAACATTTATTAAAAGGAATTTCTGTATCAGAAACAGACAAATATCTGGCTTATATATATGAAATAGGACACAAAGCATATACCAAATTTTTAAAATTATTTCTGAAGAAAATAGGTTGGGTTTTAAGCAAATGTATTTATTTATTTATTTCAATTAATTGCCTTTCTTTTAATTTTTTGTATTAATTGAACAGTTCAAATAATAGTTTTAAGTTTTAATATTGCAAAATATTTTTGTTTTCTAATTTTTTTAACATTTCGTTGTGTTACCTTAACAGTTGAAATAATATAAATAAGGTTAAGCTCACCTTAACCAATCTGAGAAGAGCATCAGTGGCTTTTCATGGCTTCAGGCCCAGCTATTGTAATCTGGAAAGAAAAGAGAAACATTAAAACTGAAAGTGTAGATTAAAAACAAAAAAAACAAAACAAAACCAAAAAGGCACAAACAAACACAAGTTTATCACAAATCTGCAATGGTTTAAAAAGCTCATACTAAGTCAGTATTAAACATTCATTTATTTAAAGCTATAGCACATAAAAAAATATATGATTTTATCTCCTCCTTAAAAATAATTGGTGATAATAATGATTCGTTAAAGCAATATTACAGCTATTTATTAATCTTTTTACAATTTTACTTCTAATTTAAGTTCCTCAGCAAAACGTAAGCCAAGAACAGCTTTAAATGAACAGGTTTGTTTTTGCTTTATCCAGTTTAAGGGCTAGTTTAGATGAGATTAGATTGTGACGGGTTGTTTACCTTGTAGAACGAAGGCCTGTAAATACAGCTACCGCCATCCTCATCAGCTCTGAGGTCAGCTGGGGTCATTTAGAGGTCATGTGGGGGCGGGCTGTTTAGTGGACTATAGAGACGGTCATGTGACCAGAAGGGGGAAGAAAGAGCAAAAACAGCAAGCAGAAATCCCCAAAAAAGAACCAAGGTCAAAAAGCCACCGCTTACATTATTAAAGCTTAAAATATGAAATATGACAATATGTGGAATTACTTTTCCATGTGCAACAGTACCGTATCTATAGAGTCTAGCAAAGTTGCCATTAATAAAAGAGTATGATTAAAGATATATTAGTGGATAATTAACTTGTACGTGGAAGTTGCTTTCATATGGTTTAGCACAGAAGAGTCTCATGTGTTTTCAAGTAGAAAGAATTAGAACAGATAATAAGGTACGTTTATAATTGCAAATTTATTTCAAGCTGCTGGGTACGGTATATTACAAATCAACTGAATTGTGCCAGCTGCAATTCAATTTAATTCTACTGTCAAAATAGTTACTAGAAATTCAGAGGGGACAAATATACTTTTTGGTTTATTTTCACTTTTATGTGAGCTTAAAGGATTTATGTTTTTCCATTTTATTTTCTCATCATAAGATACTGTACGCTACACTTTTGATGATCATACACAGCAGATGTTAGTTTAGATTATGAAGTTTTACCAAAGTAAACAAGGACAAAATGTGCTCTCAAACACAACGGTCTTTTTTCTTTCAAAAAGTTTATTTTATAATCAACTGAGATGAGAATTAAAGGGCTTACACAAGCTTACAAAGATTATAGCTCTTAACAGAAATGTATTAAACTGCCACCACCAGTACCACAATAATTTTCATTACTATCACTTTTTAAATTTCTGCATACATTTGATTAGGCTTTAAATAGTTTTATAAAACAGTACTAGTTAAACTTTAGTCAGCAGTATTTGGTTTAGAACTGACCAGTAGCACTTTGCTGTGCACTTAAAATGCATTACAACAAGTTTTCAAGGATACACAGTGTGCCAAAAACTGCTGTCTTGCACAAGCAATGCTTCGGTTTAGTCTTTTCTTGTTTTGAAATGCTCTGTCGCCATTTTTAACGCATCCGCGCTATATAACATACTAATGGAAAGCCAACATTAGCGCCGTACAAAGGCATATAATGCATTAGAATTGCACAGTAAAGTGTGCAGGGGTAACTTCTAGATGTCATTAACTCTCATATGTCAACTGAAATTGCGAAATGGAATTGGGAATTTTAGTCATTTGGATTATTTGCCCAAAACTGTCAATTCAGACGCTCCTCAGAAGGTCTAAAAGTAGATCGCGCACTAGAAGAAAACACCTATTACCACAGAGCTCTTTAAAGGGTTTAAACGCTCAACACAAAAACCAGACAAAACTACGCAGGCTTTTCTCATTGCAACTGAAACTGCACATAATTATTATTATTATTTTTTTTTCACAACATGCTCCTATAAGCCCTTTAACGCTGATGAACTTTCCATTTAGAAAAGAGAAAGGAAGGAAAACAACATGTGCACTGAGATTTTCTTTTACTTTTTTTTTCTCTAGTTAAAGGTAAAATTTACAAGGGACACATTGAAGCTGATCACCCATCAAAAAAAAGTATCTACAAAAACTGACCTGCTAAATCTAAACATCGTATTCCTCATATAACTCCGCCCCTAACCGCTAGTGCCCGCCTCCCTCTGACATAAGTAGGTCTATTTGAATTCTGATTGGTTCTCTGATTTAAACTACATAATCCAGTGATCCGTAATGTTCCATTTGTGGGGGTCGTCCATGTTACAACAGAATCAGTTCCACGGAAACTTAATTTTACCCATCAGCTATTTTTGTCGTTTTGGTTGATTTTATTTGCAAAAAAGGAAATAGAGTCCATAGAAAATCCATTACTTGGGAGGGCACATGAAGGACTGTAGCAGGTCAGAACCGGGAATACGGCTGCTCTCTGTACACTCCTTTGCTTGTCCTTGCTGGTGGCGCCTTGTTGCGGTTGTTTGTCCATTCCTCCGGGCCTGAAGGGGGAGACAAAGAGCAAAGGTCAGAAAGGTCATTAGTCATTCAGGCCTTGCTAAAATGCTATAATTAGTGCATTCTGTATTGAAACATAGTCATTAAACGCTGAACAACATTTGTAAGACCTTCACGCAAATGCATGTTTCATAGGCTAACAGTGATGTGTTTGAATTCATACTCTAATATATTTGAGTCAATGAAAATATTACAATTGTCACGTTTTAATGACGTACCGAAAACCTGTCAAGAATATGCCCAGATCATATTTCACCCCAAAAAGATATAATTAATTGAAATTATTGAAATTAACTAACAGTTTTTACTCTTGTTTCCAAAATGTAATAATCAATATTCTGATGATGACTTGACTTCTTCAGTAGCCCCTTATAATTTTTTAAAATTCAAGTCATCATTTTTGAAAAATTCATATATATATATATATATATATATATATATATATTAGGGGTGTAAAAGTTCACAAATTCACAGTTCGGTTCGGTACGTTTTCGATACGGGGGGTGGGGCAATTGGTTATGTCACAATGTTGGAAATATTTCTGTTTTAAACCATGAAGGTAAGCCAAAAGATATCACACGAGCACACATTTGCACACGTGCAAACTTTGCGCAATATTTATGCCGGTGAACATCTTAATCTCAGTCAATTCACTATAAGCAGAAAGTGAAAGTAAAAACGGAATGACGGAGTAATGACGGGGCTTTCGGAGATGACGAGAGACGAATCTACTTCAACATATGCTGATAACGGTATAGCCTATAGCTGTTTTAATTTATTCCCTTAATATTTCTTGTGGCCCGTACATAGTGAAAAAAAAAATGAGAAGAAACTTATTTCATGTTAAACAGGTTGTTTCTGAAAGTCGGTTCTTGAAATAAAAGCTTTTTATTTCATTGATTTTTATTGATGACTGCAGTGTTAATATTTTAATTATTGGACTATAATTTATTGCATAGCCTAATAGACCTGTTTTAAAAGACCTTTTTTAAAGACATCTTAATTGAGGAGTAAATAGCCTAATCTTATCCTCGCAGCGTGTCACTTATGTGGTAATTATTGTGGGGCAAATTAATTGTAATTTTAATTTAATAATAAAAGTAACTTCATAATAATAATAGGTCTAATAAAAATAAGAATGTAACAGGCATACATTAATTGGAAATGCCAAATACTCTTAATATTGCCAATAATTGATGTTTTTGACAATATCTCTGGCTATCGTCGATACAAGATCATCGTTTTTCGACGCACCCCAGCAAGGGGAGGTCATCACTGGGCAGACAGCACGTTGCCTCTTACGTCATTTGGGCTGCCTTGTTGAGCGCGTGGCACTGAGAACATTATATTTCATACACTTTAAGCTCTTTTATTTTCCAAACGTAATAGGATTAGTCCAACGAATCGTTCGGGTTGTAATGCGTACCGAACCGAAAGCCTCGTACTGAACGGTTCAATACGAATACGCGTATCTTTACACATACTTATATTATATATATATATATATATATATAAGTATGAAAATACTGAAATGATCAGCATATATTTAATTATTTCTTTGCTGTAATGCAACTTTGAGTGTGTTTCTGTGAGATTCACTTGTCCACCAGTAAAGTGTAATTTCTTTGTGAGTGTGTGTTAAACAGGTTCTTTGCTCTTCCTCCCAAGAGGACTCTGACAGTGATTTGTTCGAACATGCAGCAATCCAAAGCACCTTCAAATGTTTTTTTACACAACAACATCAATCTTTAAAATAACAAAGCCCAAGAGTCACGACACCATCCACTATCTTCCTCTCTGAGCTCATGGCACCTCTGATAATTTAGCCCAACTAACACTGACAATCAGAGAGAAACGTCCCCAAACCATCCTGCCTTTGTCCTTCACCTCAGAAAGAACAAAACAACTTTAATTGCAGCAGAGGATCAAATAGCCACTTGAAAGGGGTTTAGTGGAGTGCCCTCGAGCGAGAGGTTACCGCTGCCATTAGCGTAACAGCAGAGCTCATTCACGAGCGTCCGTGTCGATGAACGAGAGCGCTATCGACGCCAGCTTTTGTGTGATCTTGCTCTTTTTCAGCTCTTCTTAGGGACAGGAAGGCACAAAGGCCGTTGCTTTAAAGTCACTCGTTTTTTCAGGCTAGGAGCCGTAGCCAATAATCTTTAATTAGAGGGCTGTCAATCTCAGGTTAGCCTGCACTAGCTTCAAGAAAAGGGTTCATGCGCACTGTCCTTGCGTTTAGAAAGAACAAGGATGTGCATCAGCCGGATAATAGGGAGATCTCCTTTGAACTGTCAAGCTGTCTATGCGTTGTACCACCTGGAAAAGTGTTAAGTTGAGTGTTATGGATTGCTTATATCTGTGTGACTGTGTGTAGAGCTGTGTGTTTCAAATGTGGTCGCAAAGTGGAAAGCGACATAGAGGAAATGTGAAAGATAAAGAGAAAAGTTAAAGTCACTTTTAAGATGCAATTGCACAACCATTTCCATTTTTTTCAGATCAGTTCTACACTAGCTGCGTTTCCATCCACCTATTTTTATGCACATTTTGAAATATCGCATAAAAAATGCTGGATGGAAACGCCAAGATGCGCATAAATTCTAAAAATGCGCATAAAAAACTTATGCGCACATTTGAGTAGGATACATTTTTTTATCCGGTAAAAAAAAATGCGCATAAACTAAGATGGAAACACATTTACCGAATAAATTCCTCGAGGCGCATCGAAAAAGTCATGTGACTTTGCGCTATGAGACGGGATAACTTTACTAACCAGCGGACTGATCTCGTTCACAGCATCCATATGTTGTTATGGTCATTCTGAAAAGCCTGAGCAAAGTCTGTCGTCAAAGTATTTCTTTATAATTGTCTTCAACGACTGCGTTCCCAAACAGCAGGCATCCTCCTCCGAAAGTAATAACCGCGTTTATTGTGTCTCGTCTGCTCGCTCTGAGGTGCAAGTAATTTATGTCATATATGAAAATTATAATATTCAGTAGCTTCTCCTATATTCTTAGTGATATTTAGTGCCACAGTTTACCAGGAAGTGACGATTTTGTTCTCTTTAACTCGTTGGATGGAAACGGTGCTTTATTTGCATATGTTTTATGCAATATTCCAGTTTTGCGCATTATTTTAATTTGAATCTTTGGATGGAAACATAGCTATTATTAAAAAAAAAGTTGAGAAAACTTACAAAATTTACAAAACTTACAAAATTTAAGGCAACCAGCTTCAGCAGATTTTTGAGTTCTCTCAACCTTCAAACAAACTTAAAACAACAAGTTGAGAAAACTCAAAAATCTGCTAAAGCTGGTTGCCTTAAATGTTTAAGTTTTCTCAACTTTTAATTTTTTACAGAATTGTAAAAAAATAAATAAATAAAAAGTTGAGCAAAAAAGATTAAGGAAACCAGCTTCAACAGATTTTTGAGTTTTCCCAACTTGTTTTAAGTTTATACAACAAAAAGTTGAGAGAACTCAAAAATCTCCTAGAAAATAAGTTGAGAGAACTCAAAAATCTGCTGAAGCTGGTTGCCTTAAATTTTTAAGTTTGCTCAACTTTTTTAAATTTTTTATTTTTTTATTATTACAGTGTATAGTCTAATTTAAAGTGCTGTCACGTCCAAACAAGCCATCTAACATTGTTACATCTCATTTCTTTGTGCTTTATTATATTTATTGAGTTTGATAACACCGCTATTGCTAGTTCTTATCCCGAGAAAAGTTTACTTTTGAACCTGGTGCAAGATAAATAAACAAAGACTTACATCACATGTCTATATATATATTATGGGAAAATTTCTTTGTTAAGGTAGAAATGTCGCCGCTGATTAATTATTATTATTATTTTTTTTAGTCTTTTACTCTTTTTTTAATCATAGTTTCGAAAATACAATAATTAATATATTAATAATTAAGAATAAAACATAAAATAAAGTTTCTACATAGGCAATTGGAAAGCAGAAAAAGTTAGACATGGTAAAAGTTTCCAAAGTTTTAACATGGCCTTCATATAACAAAAATTTCTAGAACATAAAACTGACCTGAAGAAACCTATAAAATGAAAGTTTTAAAACTATATGCTGAACAAAACTAGGTTTTGATTCTGTTACAAATATCTCTTATAAATAATACAATTGTAAACATGCACACAAATGCTTCAATCTGAGAAACTGGCCACAAATGCATCTGTACACACACACATTAATATTCTAGCTGCTGAGAAATACAATGGCACGTCTTATCTTTTTTGCTGGGACAATGAGCTTACAAAAGCTACATCAGCAGTTTCAGAGAATTGCAATTCCTCTTCAGATATCTCTGCCATATTTATGCTATTCTGTACCTACAGTGTCCGTAACCGCAAACTTGTTTGCCTTTCACAGAGCGCGTGTCCAACAACATTTTGATTCTTTTGCTGCATCCGAACCAGTCTCCCTTCAGCATTCATTGTAAATGCCTGTTCATGTAAATACAATACACTGCAACCAAAAGCCTTGCAATGCCAGCAGTATTTATAACAAGAGCTGTACAGCAGGAGCTCTGCGTTCTTTGGGCAAAAGATAGACTGAAAATTCATGCACTAACTGGAAGTATAATGAAATAGGCAGCATACTGCTTCACTGCACTAGAAGGGTAGAAATCTGGCTGTCAATCTACTGCAATAATTTCTACATGGTTATAAAACTGTATTGACAGAAAAAAGAAAAAAAAAAACTCTTACCGTAAGAATCATATGATTCTCCGCTGATACCATGGCTGTATTCATAATAATCATCTGAACTGTGAAAAGAAATGAGAGACAGAAATTTAGAAAGGTCTTCTTAAAGTATATATGTCAAGTACAGGGTATATATGAATTCTCATATACAGAAATGAAATGAAAAATCTCAGAAATTAGACATATATTCAGACCAATCCTATATGAAAATATATGCATACAGTTTAAATGCTATTCATTGTAAATTTATTAAGCAAAATAAAAGTAATGTTGTGTGATTGAAAAAAAAATAAAGTTGACACTGTATGTGTTTGTATGTGCATTTATATACAGACAGAGGAAACGAAAGCGAGAAAAAGGTGATGAGAGTTCAAGGCACATGTCTGCTTATTTGACATTCTCTGCTCCCTATTTAAATTGACAAAGCAACATCTCAGCAGCCACATGAAGCAGAATAACCCATCGGAGAAGCTATTTTCCGAGCAGATTTGCGGTGCGCCTTCCTTTCATTCCTGCGTCTCAGAAGTTTTGCTCCTGGGTCTCTGTTCCCTTTCTGCCTCCAAATTGAGTTTTTTCCCATAGGCCCTCAGCTGAGCTGTCCAGTGTCAATCACAACTGACTGCTAACCATATCCCGGTGTTCATGCTCCCATAATTCCACTGGCCTCAGTAAGGGTGGCGCCATTAGAAACAGAAGCCTTGCTGGAAAATAAAAAGTTGTTCTTCAGTTCTCTCAGCTTCCACCATTCAGGATTCTTCCGATTTTGACCTTTTGTTTCTATTCTATTCTATTCTATTCTATTCTATTCTATTGCAACTCCTTCATATTTTGTTTTATATTAGCTTCCTTAATTTCCTCCTGCCATCATTTTCATATTAACTCTTTTCAGTGTTTCCCATTAATGTGGCAGGCGGCCATTGCATAATCTGTCCCACTACAGTTCCATAATGAACAAAAATATTTTTACACTTGTCTAAACAATATAAAAAGGTCTCTAACATTGTGTTTTGTGCTGTTGCCTTGGCGAAGCATCTGTCAATCAAACTAAAATTTATATAGTGATATGGTGCAGTGCACTTATCAAAATACAAAAGGTTGGCATTTAATTGATTTAAAATCACTAATGATTTAAGAGCATTTACTCTGTTGTGCTGCAAAGTTTCAAAGCGAATCACAGCACTGTGTTCTCGTGAGCAGCTCACTATGTTTTTCGGTCATGTCACAGAGAATGCAGCAAACTCAATCTCAGCATGTGTCGTGAGATTAACATGCATTTGCAATGGAACATGCGCCAGCTTTATTTTTCATAATTCCTCCCTTCTTTCCAATCATACTATCATAATTCCTCCCCTATTCCAATTATGTCATCATTACTCATTCTCTTCAATCAGTCACAATACTATAACTCCTCTTCATTCCAAACATAATACTATAACCCCTCCCCTCATTCCATTCATACTATCAAAACTCCTCCCCTCATTCTAATACTACAACTCCTAAAACGCCAACTCCCCCTTCATTCTAATCATTCTATCATAACTCCTCCTCCCATTTGTACTATAATAACTCCTCCTCCTTTTAATCATACTCCTCCCCTCAGTCCTGTCATGTTATCATAACTCCTGCCAATTCTAATCATATCATCATAACTCCTCCCCTCATTCCAATCATACTATCAAAACTCCTCCCCCTCATTCCAATTATATTTTCAAAACTTCTCCCCTAATTCCAATCATACTATAACTCCGCCACCATTCCAATTATGCCATCATAACTCCTCCTCTTGGATCAACCACAATCCTATAACTCCTCTCCATTCCAATCATAAAACTATAGCTCCTCCCCTCATTCCATTCATACTATTAAAACTTCTCCCTTTCAATCAATCATAATATCATAATTCCTCCTCCATTTAATCATTCCATCATAACTCCTCCCCACATTCCAATTATACTTTCAAAACCCCTCCCCTAATTCAAATCACACTATAACTCCTCCCCCATTCTAATTATGCCATCATTACTCTTCTTCTTCAATCAGTCACAATATTATATCTCCTCTCCATTCCAATCATGACACTATAACTCATCTCATTCCAATCATTCTATCAAAATTTCTCCCTTCCAATCAATCATAATACCATCATTCCTCCTCCACTGAATCATACTATTAAAACTCCTTCCTTTATTCTGATTATAATACTATAACTCCTCCCCTCATTCCAATCATGACTCATTCCCTCATTCACAACAGACACTCACACATACATCAATCCATCGTAAGTGGCTGAGAAAAGAGTGTCTTGGTTGTTATGCAGAGAAGAAATCCCATGTCAAAGCTCACGCAGAGGTTCCTATCGGCAGCCTGCTGTTACTGCTAGTTTCACGCTTAAAATGTGTCTGCACACCAGGGAGAAGAAGATAGGATGAGAAAGAGAGAGAGGGTTGTGCTGGGATTGCAGTGTAAAGACCAACAACTACGGTCACTATTCCCACACACAAGCTCAGGAAGCTTGTGAAAGCCGGGAGAAGGCTTTCTATCATACGTGTGATGAAATTCCCCATTTCCACTGCGCATGAAGGTGAAATTGAAGAGACCTAAAGCTTTTGTGTTCAGTAATGCATCAGTCAACTTCACAACCTGCTGCCAGATGCATCTCTCTCCACGTGTTTCACACCATAAAGAACCTCTACTCCTCAATCTGAACACCAGCTTGGGTTCAAACCTAGTTAGACACCTTTAATTTCTTCCCTGACACATCGTCAATATTCCTTCTTCCCTTAATTCAGCTCTCTCCCTCTCCACCAGCTCCGAGTTTGTTCTGTTCTACTCAATTACCCTGTTCGGCTCGCTCCAGTCGAAGTAGAGCGTTAGCAGAAATGATGATGCATTTAAGTCACACACAGTCCAATTCCCTCCAATTAGCAACACACACGTGTAAACACTGCAAACACGCTGTCGAATGAACTACAATCACCCAGAGGAACATTTCACTCCTCAGAGGAGACTTAATGGAGTTATCAGGTACGCTGTGTTTAATATTAACTTCAAACATCAGAAATGCTTTGGAGGAATAAAAAGACTCAAATGAGACAAGTGTTAACATGCATTACAAGAGTACAGGGGTGTAAAATAAATGTGGAGAGCAGATCTCTGGCTTTTTGATTACAGGTATCTTGGAAAATCTGAGCACAGTTTGAGACATTGTTGAGATCTGACACCCTAGCGGAGATGGAGATATACACTCAATGGCTACTTTATTCGGTAAGCCCGTTCAACAGCTCATTACCACCACATATCTGATCAGCCAATCACATGGCAGCAACCTAATGCATTTAGGTATGTAGATTTGGTTCAAACCAAGCATCAGAATAGAGAAGAACGGTGATTTTAATGACTTTAAATGTGACACAGTGGTGGGTGCTAGACGGGCTGGCCTGAGTATTTCAGAAACTTCTGATATACTGGGATTTACACACAAAACATCCCTAGGGTTTACAGAAAATGGTTGGAAAAAGAGAAACCATCCAGTAAATGGCAGTTCTATGGTTATAATAGCCTTGTTCATGCCAGAGGTCAGAGGATAATGGCCAGACTGCTTCCAACTGATAGAAAGGCAACAACTCAGACACTTGTTATAACCAACGTATCCAGAAGAGCATCTTTGAACGCACAACAGTAGCTACGTTTCCATCCAAAGATTCAAATTTAACTTGTGCGCAAAACTGGAACATTGCATAAAACGTTTGCGAAACATTGCGAGTCAAAGAGAACAAAGTTGATAAACTGGCACTAAATATCACTAAGAAAAGTAGGAGAAGCCACTTAATAATGAATTACTTGCGCATCAGAGCAGACGAAACACAATAAATGCTCAATCATTGCTTTCAGAGGTGGAGGCTTCTGTTTGAGAACGCAGAGACAATTATAGAGAAATACTTTAATGACAGACTTTGCTCAGGCATTTCAGAACAACCAAAACAACATTTCAGATGCTGTGCAACGAGATTGGTCCGCTGGTTAGTCCAGTAAGTTATCCAGTCCCATCGTGCAAAATCACATGACTTTTTTGATGCGCATGGTGAAATTTTCCTTTGTAGTTTATGCACAGTTTTTCTTATCAGATAAAAAAAATTATGGTCACACTTTATATTAGGTGGCCTTAACCAGGGCTGGGGAGTAACGAAATACATGTAACGGCGTTACGTATTTAAAATACAAAATATGAGTAACTGTATTTCGTTATAATTACATTTTAA
>JAFVLL020032032.1:0-42811 GCA_021397915.2 Tor tambroides | reverse complement strand
TTGAATTGGACTACACTACATATATGACTGCTCACATACGCAACTACTGTATAGCAACACATCAACAAACAGTCAGCTGTCCACACTACTTTATTTTCACACACTGCTTTTCATCATTTCACAAACCCCCTGCATGTCCCTCATGAACTCTATTGTGGAAAACCCTGCTCTAATAAATTGGAATTAAATCAAATGTAATCAAATTAAATTAGAATTAGTGTATGCTGGCCATTAATATTTATTTATTTGTTTGTTTTTTGTTTGTTTGTTTTATTTTAGTCTTGTTGTCATGAAGATATCATACTAATTCATCTTTGACACACCTCTTGTGTTTGGTAAAATGAAAGTGAGTGTGGAAAAGTCTAGAAAAGTCAGAAATATAAATGACAAGACAAGCTAACCGACAGATAAAATGTAAAAAGGAGGGGGAGGGTCACTTTTCAAAGAAGGACAACTAAGGCACCTTTTATAGCAGTAGACTACAGTTTCTTCTAATGCTGCATCTCAGCCACACCTCATCCCTGCATCTCTCACACACGCGCACACACATACACACAGCAGCAGTGAGCATGAATAATGCAGTCAATGCTGCGTCGACACGCTCACCGCATGTTTAATTCATCACTGCCGGTGATGTCGTAGGCCACATCTCCGTCGTAACGTTGATTTTGTCTGAGCCGGCCAAGCCTTATCGTTGTATCCTGCTTCAGGATGGTTAGTTTGACCCCAGAGTCCCTTTGCATCCCTCTCCAGGGAGATTTGGCGTGACTTTAGTGTCCGTTTCAGCTTGAAGGATCAGAGGCTTCAGAGGGCAGAGGAGTCACGCATGTATTTGTACAGCAAAGCTCAAAGTCAATAACTGCTGTCACTCCTCCCAAAGTCAATGGCGTGATGGAGAATCTATTGAATTTTCTTTAACGCTAGGGTTAAATCCCAGTAGAATATTCTGGAATGCTGAAGTCACAGAAGGTGAAGCTGACTCACCAGTAGTACAATCAGCACCCTCAAACTCCCCAGTCATCCACAAAGTTATATATTTGCTATATCTATGAATGTTTATTTATTAATTTAGGCTAAATTAATAATCATGCTTAAAGCTACCAATACACTCTTAAAAGTAAAGGTGCTTAAAAGGTTCTTCACAGTGATGCCATAGAAGAACCATTTTTGGTGCCACAAAGAACCATTCAGTCAAAAGTTCTTTAAAGAACCGTCCATGGGTTCGGACCATGAGGGTGAGTAAATGATGACACAATTGTCATTTTTGGGTGGGTGAACTATACCTTTTATAATTAATTTTATTAATTTTATTATTATTACTATGGGAATATGAAATTATTTCTTTAATGAAATGATTCTCTAAATAATAAACTAAAACTGCCAGTAGGTGGTGGTAAATGTCTTAATGATCAAGTCATCGAATCATTTATTTATTCATTTGATTCGGTCAAATGGCTGATTCATTCAGGAGTGAAGTAAATGGTTCTTTATGAATGGTCCATTGAATCATTAGGCTTGTTCGACTCGGAGCGGACCATCACCATCAGACCGATCGGTGTGTGACATCAAAGTACCGCAAGGGCTATAGAGACCAGACGGCTCCTTATTGCTTTTGAATCGCTTTCGCGGTACTTGGATGTAATACACCGATCGGTCTGTGCAGCGCAGCTTCAAATCCAACGCGCCTATGGACAATGGTTCAACGCACCAAATGGTTCACACAGTTCGTTCAAAACGTGCATTAAGAAATGAAATGCCGCTGTGTGTTGCTCGGAGACGAATAGTTCTGCTTTGTCTTTATATTTTCTTTGGCAAAATTGAGCAAAACAGACAACATTGCACAATAGTAACTTCTTACTCAGGCCTACTGAACTGTTGCATAAGATCAGTATCACATTTGCACTAGTGTGATATTGCACTTAGCCTATTGCTCGTGTGATAGGCCTACTGCTTAACTATATGATGTAAATATGAGACAAAAACTCAAACAGGGGCATTTTTGCCCTATATCTTGAATTTTAGGGACTATGTTCTCTAGGCTCCATCACAGTGAGTTGTTGCCCTGCCTCATATTTGTCATTAAGCAACTGTATGAAATGTCATATAGGTCTGGGGCGGGGCAAGTGCGTTAAATGCCTTAATAATTTTAATGCATATATATATAATATGTATACATATTATATATATGCATTCAAATTATTAACACGTTTAACGCACTTGTTCATATTATATATATATATATATATATATATATAATATGAAAGTAAAACAAATAATAATAATAAAAAAATAAAATTGCAACTGTATTTCTTTGTAGTTGCAACTATAATTCTCATAATTTGTGACTTTATATGTCAAAATGTGTATCTCACTATGTGACTTCTTACAGTTGAGTCTTTATTTTCTGTTATTGTTTTGGTTTTATGTAAGTCTTTATATTTTACAATAGTGACTTTTTACATCTTGCCATTGCAACTTTTTATCTCAAAATTCTTTTTTTTTTTTTCAAACTTTCTTACAAATTGCTTTTTATACCTGAAGCACAAGCATACTGAATGCTAAAGAAGTCATAACATGCCTGCATTCAGTTCAACTGACCACTAGTAAACTAACAACCGTCTGCGGCTTAATATTTTGTACACTTGGCTTCTGCATGACTGGTTTCAAAACAAACACTTTTCCTTGTATAAAAACCAAACGCAATATCCAATGGCTTTGCGTGAATTTAAAGGTTGACAAAGCAGATTTATCACATGACAGTTTATCTATACCATCATGCATTGTACAGCACCTTTCTCTGCTCTGTGTGATTTATGGTGACATACATGAGTTCACATCAATAGTGCAGAAACAGGTGTCTAGACTTTGGTGTGTGTGAGCATGTACACGTGCACACAGAGATGAGAGATGCTCCCTTACACGCAATCACCCTGAGTGCTCTGCCTGATCTCGTTTAAATGACGACAGCCGTGTAGTTATTTTGCATTATGTAACACGCATGTCGTTTGTTTATACACAGCAAATGTTGCCAACGATCCTTGACCTCCACACTTAACCGTCGCAGTGGAGAAACAAACAAACAAAAGAAAATCAGGAACATCTAAACACGTACAAAACGCCACAGCGTATTTTCTGTTTCGAACGATCAAAAGTGTTAAAAAAAGGTCAAAGGTTAGAGACCAGTTCAAATTATATCAGGGATTCCCAAACGTTTTTGTCAGCCAAACCGTTTTGACATAAAAGATTTCTGTAATTTAACACATTTGCATGTTCTCTTTCGGTTAATGGTCACATGACTTGTAGAGAAACAAATAAAATGCTCATATTTTTACTGTTTTATTTTGAGTGTCTTTATTTTAAAAAGTAATTTTTAATTATTTATGCTTCAGAATGCTGGCTTTCCCATATGAAGATAGATGGCAGTTTTTTTTTTGGGTGGGGGGGGGGGGGCGGAGTTATATCGAAAAATAAGGTGAAAACTTTTGAAGAAAAAAAAAATGAAATGAATGCTCTCATAAATGAAGAATTTTATCTCTTCAAAAAATTATATTAACATTACATCTTGCTCTTGTTCTGGGTCGTGTGTCGGTGTGGGTCAGGATTTTAAAGAATCTGGTTTTGGTCTGATATTGGTCTTGGCCTGGGTCTCATGGGCTGTCTTGAAGGGTCTGGTGAGCAATTTTGTTAGAGACTGCATCTTTTCACAGCTGAAATCTGTACTGGCACCTGCCTGGCAGTGCTCAGTTTGTACATGAGTCAGTAGTCATTATTCACCTCAGATCATAACACTGCTTCAATGAAAGTGTGAATGACTTTCTAGTGCATGTGTCTCTACACTCAGCTGTCATACTGTAAACTCTCAACTCTGACCTACATGTTTTAAACGTGCATGACATGCTAGAGTTCAGATTACTGGTGGTGTTGATATGTTGTTTGTAAAGCCGGAAACGTGAACAAAGTGATAGTAAATGTAGGTCACGAATGAGGTATGTTTGTATTGAAAACAAACGAGGGTTAATGGAACCACAAAGCTACAAGGGTTAAAACTCATGGAAGCAAAAAACCTGTGTTTACAATACAAACATAATCAGTGAATCTGAATTATTTTAGCAATGAGTCATTTATGAGTTTATTTGACAACAGTAGTGACAGAGCGTGTTTTTACCGATGCGTGAGCAGACAGCCAAATTAGGGAGATGAGCAGTGAAAAGAAGGAAAGGTGAAAGGAGTGAGCAGATGAAGCGGTAAATGCAGATCAACAAAGCCACCTGCTGAAAAAAGATTCTCTGTTTGGTTTTGAGTCATATTTTCTAGGTTACACACTCTGTTTGCAAGACATAATCACTTTACAACCCTCCATTCAGGGTCAGTCAGAACCCAGTGTTATTTACAATAACACAACCATGTGTCATTTCACACAGGATCGGTTACCAGGTTCATTCACAGTGATGTACTGTAAATAGCTTGTGGCTGTGATTTTATTAATTTTTTTCTGTGATAATCAACAGCATGTCACAGATATGGTTGATAAATTGATCTGAGTGTTAAGTAGGTATTTCAAAAGAGAGGGAAAAGCTTTTTTGTACTTTTGAATAGAAGCTACAATGTACAATATGGACATACTGACAGCATGTAAAACATATTTAGTGTTACGTATTTACAGCTACGGAAGCTTAAAATGCTTATATATTAAAATGCCTAGGCCTATATATTATATGAGCGACTATATTGTAGAATAGTGAGTTTTTACATTTTGCCATTGTGATTTTTTTTAATCTCACAATGTGATTTTTTTATTTCAAATGTTTTTCCTGTTTGATTGATTGATTGATTGATTGATTGATTGAGGTAGAAACAACATCTCACAGAACTGAAATCCTCTCTGGTGGTGTACAATAATTTTATGAGATTGAGATGAAGATCGAATTTGAATTTGAATCTGTTCCTCATGCACACACAAAAATAATGACATCCTGACAATCTGCACAGTGCACAAATAAAATGGACTACATTTATTATCCCTTATGGTGCATTTGTATTATGTACTCTATGTAATCCTTTGAAACGAGCCAACAGCACTAAATAAATGTTATTGAAATCATAATCATAATCTCAATGATCATAAATGCAATAGAATCGACCGTTTAATTCCATGAATTAAATATTCATAGAGTAATTAAGGATTTATAAACATTGTAAACGTAAGTAAAAGTACGTGTGGTAAAACCATATTTTTGTAAAAATTATAGCAAGTGCTTATGAGATCTTGTTGAAAATATTGAGGTGGTGCTGTATCATAGCATTCTTCTTTCTGTTTGTGAACACGATAGCTCCGTTACCTCTCATACTTATAGACAGTATTTATCTTTGTCTAGCCATTGTAAAAAACCCATAATTTTCTTTCTGCCTTTGTGGTGTATGAAGAGGCCTCCATCATTGTCTCTCACTGCACATGAACCTCAAGTGCTCCCCATGAGAAAGTCTGAACACTGAAGTATGTCACGGTCTCTTTGAAATCGGGCAATGAAGGATCTCCTCGTGCTTTTAACGTTCTTCAGGCAGGTCGGTCAGAAACAACACCGGGCTGTTTCCTTTGAAGGTGGATTCTTTACCTGAGTCAGTGGTTTCCAAGGCAGCCGAGATATCACCCGTGGCATAAATAGATGGAGGACAGATACTTAGTGTGAATAATACAGTGTGTTTCATTTCAGCTTGTTATCTGGCATTATGAATGAGTGTGCATTAGTCTGGAGGGTTGGGTCCTGAACAGAGCTGCTAAGATGAATCATGCATCTCAACAGAGTGTCTTCTAAAAGCCGTTGTGACTGCTTTGTCTATTTGCATAACATACATAATTCATTAGAGTGAATTTGCTCCCAAAAGGGCAAAAATTAATTAATCATTGAATGAATGAAAGAAAAAAAACAGAGAACATTCAGTAACTATATATATATTTTATTCCAGTGAATATTTTTCTCTGTGTGTATTTGTGAAAGTCAATTTTGTGTAGGCACTAGCTATTGAACAATTCACTGAACCAGTTGACCATCATTAGGATAGTATTATACTTTGTATTAATATTTTAATTTTTTATTGTTATATTTTCTGTTTACATTGTAATTTTAGCAATTTTGTTGTGTTTTTGTGTTTTTAATTTTTTAAAAATATCTCATAGTTTTAATTAATTTTTTTGTTTGTTTTGGTTTTAGTAATTATAGTACATTAAGTTAAACTAAATAAAAATGAAAAACAGTATTTAATAAAACTGAAATAAAAGAAAAATAGTTTTTTATAAAAACTTTCTGCTGTGATCTCAAAACTCTGGCCATTTGATAATACCTATCAAAATCAACTGTGGGCGGCAGATCCTTTTCCTATTTAGTGCCCAAACTCTGGAACAATCTACCTTGCATTGTTCGGGAGGCAGACAAACTCTGTCAGTTTAAATCTTGATTAAAGACCCATCTCTTTGACTTGGCATACACATAACACACAAAACATTTCTATAATTTAAATCCATTAAAGTTGCTGCATTACTGAAGTCAACAGGAACCAGGAACACAACACCTAATGTACTTGTTTCATCATAAGAAGAATGGCATTTACGCTAATCTTAGTCTGTTTTATGCAGATCCAGTCTGTATCCAGATGAGATGGTGGATCAGCACCTAGAGACGACCTCCACAGCCCCGGAGACCATGTCAACAAGACAAACCTTAGAGACAGATCCCCAGTGAAGACCTTGTCGGCCATCGGCACAAGACCACGAGAACCAGTCGAGTTCTCTGCTCAATCTGACTTGCATTGCAGCTTGGAATTAAAGCATACCATGCTGGTTTCGTCTGGTCAGAGGAGAACTGGCCCCCTGACTGAGCCTGGTTTCTCCCAAGGTTTTTTTTCTCCATTTCTGTCAGCGATGGGCCTGTTTGACAAAAAATGTGTATTGTATAAAGCTCTATATAAATAAAGGTAAGATATAAATATAGGGAACTAGATAGAAAGAAGACTAGAAGATTATTATTGAAGAATTCAAAGATTATTGAAGATACAAGACGATTATTTAAGAAATAAAAAGATAATTCTGATTGGGAGTTGATGATTAATTGCATTTGTGTTGGATAAATTCTATTTACATGCACAGCTGTCGTCTTCATTAAGAATCTAGATCCTGAACCATTGAGCTTTATCTAGTGCATGTGGGTGTGTGAAGCAGTCATGTTTCACTGTTTTATGTTCTTTATGTGAGGCAGGAGCACCTGTTACTTTCTGTCTCAGAGAGAACAGGAAGTCCCCACGACCTCAAAGAGGTTCTTAATGTACTGCCATACATAATGTTAAATACTGGACAATCTTTCTTTGAGCGAAAGAGCTCTCTCTTCCTTTAACCCTGTATATACTTTTTTTTTTTTAGATTATGCTTTGTTTTTTAATATGTTAGGATGTCATAATAATTTAATAAAGATGTGTTTATAGTATGTACTTAAGTGTTTAGTTTACATTTTCTTGTTTTATGCTGATGCAGGCCAAACACACTCTTTACTGTTAGCACATACAGGTATCTCAGTATTGCATCATGGGTATTTACCGTGACAGTGCACATTTACACCCAATCTCCCTCAGGATTTCTTCCATACATCCTGTAAACTCTTTTTAAAGCAGGCAGTAGCCCTGAGAAAGAGAGCGAGAGTGACAAGGAAACTGTTCGCCCACTTAATTGGTGTGAAAGCTTTATGACGGGGCAGATAAGATCATGCCTCCGCTCACCCGTTTCCCCTGACGGCGCTGAAGCGTTTGAGGCACATTTCAAAGCCGTTCTCAGAAAGGTCAGGAAACAGGGCCTCTCTTGCCACTGCAGATTTAAGAGTGTCCTGTTGCTTCAGCCCCTTTCGTTCCTGGAATAACAGCCGTTCATCAAAGTGTGAGGCCTAAACATGCAAGAGATAGAGAGAGAGAGAGAGAGAGAGAGAGAGAGAGAGAGAGAGAGAGAGAGAGACAGAGATGGTGAGGTGAGGGGGGAAGCTGTCACTTTAAAAAGCCGTAGCCTTTATGTTCATACAGAGGTGGAGGCCGTGAAGAGTGAAGTGAGTGAAAGAGAGAGGGGAACACATTAAAAGATTAATATCCAAACTGAAAACCAAGGAGCTCCACAAAGGGGCCCAAAGAACAAGGGCAGGAGCCCAACAATGAAAAATGTATAAGAGGATACCAGCCAATGATCTGAATTTAAGATGAGCCGGCAGAACTAAAATGGGATTCATCACACTTTTGGCGACTTTACTTGCCAAAGGTGACCCAGATATTACAATATATAGGATCTTATTTTTATTGAACTAATTGATGTCTAAGATACTGTCTATGTTGGTTTGGATCAGTCAGTTAGTTCTGCAATAAAATGACAGATAAACTGTATAATTGACTGTTGTTCTTGGCAACTGATTTCCTACATAAAAGTGCTAGTTTCATGTGTCTCATTTTCATTAAGTGGTCTATTAAAATGATTTAGAATTAAACTAAAATACAATAAAATAAGGGTTATTTAACATAAAATAAGTGGAATACGAATATTGAATTTTTAAAGTCAATAAACAAAAATATTTATTGAACTTTATTATTTATTTATAATTCATTGGGGTGTCACAATACAGAATACCTTCAGAGTGATACAAGACTCCTGTCTGGTCAAATTTGTGTGTATTAATTACCAGCTGACTGTACAATATACCTTACATGATAGATTGTTGAGATACTATAATCTCAGTTTCCCCAGAGACTTAATCCAGATGGGTTAAAAACAAAAATGAATGCACGGTCATGAACATAAATCAAAACAAAAACAATGCTGTCGTGTGATCATGACCAAATAGGGGCACATTGCGCAATGCAGGGCATCATAAGCAGATACAGGCAGGATTACAGTTCAATCTGAGAAACACACAGTAACACACTAACCCAATGAACTGCTCTAACACAAACACGCACGTGCACGCGCACACACACACACACACACACACACATCTACACTATCTGTTCCCTTCACTTTCATGTTATTTTCAATAAGTACCCCTGTGCCCTCTGTAACTACACTTTCAGTCTAGCTTTCACTCTCTGTGCTATTTCACTTTCAGCTTCTTATCTGCCCCCAGAAGCCCTCATCTCACTCTGTCTCTCTCACGTCACTAGGCATGGCCTAATTTCTGTCCTCAGCACCCAAACACTTGTCAGTGGAGAAACCAGTAAACAAAATCTGACTGGCCAGCCACTGCACTCCTGTTGGCACTGTTGCTAGGAGACTATTGACCTTCAGATGGCATTTAGATACACATGAGAAAATGACCTAAAAGTAACTATCTATCTATCTATCTATCTATCTGTCTATCTGTCTATCTGTCTGTCTGTCTGTCTGTCTGTCTGTCTGTTTGTCTGTCTATCTACATCACAGTTGTGATTTATTATATAACCACATTCTTATGAAGCATTAATGTAATCCCATTCAGACTGTTTACAATCCAGCAAAGATTGTCCATCTCTGGTCTCAGCCTGTTTTCACAGCTACTTCTCATTCTATGGGTGCAAAAGACAATACAACATGATGTGTCCCAATTTTTTGTTTGTTTGTGTGTCCAATTTAATTTTAATTTTAACATATATATTGGTCATTCCTGGGATTCCTGGTAATATTTCAGTCCCCCAGAGTTTTTAAAAGTGGTGGTTCACCAAAACGAATTGTTAGAAGCTCTTCACAATACTTTGGTATGCCCATTATAATGAATAAAAAATAATTATTGCATTTTAATATTTTTTTAGCATAAAATAATGTCTTATATCTATCTTAAACCAAACATTTTGTCATGTCCCTGAGGCACTTCACTGAGTTTGTACTTAGAAAATTAACAAAATGTGCATCGTTTCTATGATTTTTGGCAATAATGTAAGCATTTATTTCTGTTCATTTCTTGTGAAAAATATTTTTTCTAAAAAAATACAAGATATTTTATAAAAAAGCAGACTTTAATGTCTGAACTCAGCCCCGTCACACTAACGATTCTATGCCGCTAATAATTTAGACTCCCCTCAGATGTGACATAATTTACCAGAAATGACATCATTCAGGTTTCTTTAATAGTGGTGAAGAAAATAGTCAGTAGTATCTTACTTTTAATCGTATTTTTGAGGTGTCTTATAGTCAAGCTTAAGAACTCAACCTTGTCACATAAAATTAAGATGGAAAATTATTATTTTTCAACATTTTATTTGAATATCGTATATTAAATTGTACATGCAATATTATTGCTGCCATATATGGTCTACTCTCCTACACATGAGGAGCAGTGGCCATTTTGAGTGAAAAACCACAACCCCGTTACAAATACATATATTTTGTCTTTGTTACGGGGTTGTAAACTTGTGACGGGGTTGAGTTATTTACTTCATTTATTAATAATTTTAATTAAAAATTTATAAAATATTCATGTTTCAGTAAATATATACTTACCAAATTCATGACAACATATTTTTGTTATAAATAGCCTAAAATTTTTTGATGTAATATGTATTGACAAGCATCAATACATCAGAAATTGCACCCACATTTGCAGCAGAAAGACAATGTTGGCCATGCAGATAGGTTGACCCAGAGAAAAGGGGATATTACATGAGAGAGAAACAAAATCAAAAATTGAAATTAAAGGCAATGTATCAGTCTGTGACTAATGTGTGCAGTCTTCAACCCCGTCACACCTTGTCACATTAATATATTTGGAAAATACAGGGAAGACAATTAAGAATTAAAGCATTTCTTGCTGATTTCCATCTGACATGTTAAGGACTAAAACAATAAAATTGTGTTTTTTTTTTTCTTGAAAAATCTATTCTGCTTACATTTACATTTATGCACTTGCCAAAGTAATTTTACACTATGTTGTTTTGGATGCCACTGACTATCATCGTATCAGAAAAATTGAGAAATAAAGTATTATTTATTACACCAAACACATACAAATACACAATATAAGAACATATAAAAAATTAGTCATATTGATTAAGCCACAGGGGTAGATATCACACCAGGATTGATTCTGCAATATATCGTGTTGGAATGTACCTGCTGTAACCATTCCTATTTGTCACATGACTTTATTTATAGCACATGACTTATATAAGTCCATAGCTGTAGAATAGCATTGCATCCTGCAAGGAAGTGGATGCACACATGTGAGATGCAGTGTAATTATAGGAATAGTCTCTCTGAGGGCTGTGTGTGTGTATATATATATATATATATATATATATATATATATATATATATACAGTAGGTACATGTGCGCACATTCGTGTGATTGATGATCCTGGGCTCTGCTATCGTTGAATCTCTTTTGCTATTGTTCTGCTTTGCTACTGACTCCAAAGCAACACATTTATCTACCTCTTCTCTTTCCATTTTGCAAGGTTAACACATGTGTCTTTGTCCCTGAAAATACAATACACATGCAGTGCATGTCACACACATTTATTAAAACACACTGTATTATAAACCCATATCACAATCACAAAAGACCATCTATAAATGTTTTGCACAGAAAAGATCAGGTAGGATCACACCGTAACCTTTTCAGTGTTAGTGAATCAGTTGCATTTTCTCTTCAAAGGCCTGTTTGTTAAATTCTAAACTATATTGTGATGATTTATGTTATTAGCTGTAGGCAAGTTGTCAGATATTCCACAAGCGCCATCATTCACGTCTTTATCTGCCTCCTGATCTACTGTGAGAAAATTCAAACATGCCTCTTGAGCCATAGAATGAAATGAAGAGGCCTCTTTTTTTGACAAAGTGAGTGATTTTGAAATAACTTCAACCCATAATTTAGAGTTGCTGCACATATGTGTTATGTTGTAACTGATTTATGGAGCACCTGGACATTATAGACAACAGGAAAATACTTCTAGACATTAATTACAACTTGAGGCAGTTGTTTGGTTAAAGGGTGTCATGGATCACATGGGCCGTAGATGAAAGTTATCATAATTTTAAGTGATAAAGACAAGTTTTAAAGTCATGCAAAGGAATTGCTCAAGGTGAAACAGTTTGCCTTAAGACAATTTTTTTACTTGTTAAATTATTTGTGGTATTATATGCACCTCAGGACATATCCTTGGTATTTCAGGTACCTACTGTCTGTCTTTCTCACAGAAATACACATGAATTGCATATGAATGCACATAACTTGTTTAACTGCTTAAGAAAAAGTTAAGCATATGGCAGTTTGCCCATGTTGAACTCCTATTAAAAATCAGCAGGAAATGAGAATACACCCTAATTTCTAATATGCATGTATGTATGTATGTGTGTATGTGTGTGTAATAAAATGTATTACGTATATTTTATGTATTTATAATATATATTTTTTGCAGATTTTTTTTTAGCATATCTAAGACGAATTGCATATTTTCTGTGAAATTTTAGGAATAATATAAATTGACCTTGATCTATTAAATATTAATTTTATTGCATTTCAGAAAACACTTTTTTTCTCGAGTAAGGTTTTTATCTGCTTATCTACGGCATTAATAAATTAATAAAACAATTAATTATCCTCTTTCTTTCGCTTACAGCAAGAAGATTCTCATTGACCATATGGTTTAAATTGGACTTACTCAAGTTAACAAAGCAGAATATCAATTTATTTAGTATTTTTTTTAGTATTATCAGTTTAAGTGCCAGTGACATCAAAGACATTGACTGGCCTCTTTAGCCTCCAAACCCACTTCCTGTTTGCATTTATTTTATTGTTACCACTGTTTTATAGATAATAAAACACACCACATGCTTTCCCGTAAGAGACCTTTGGATGATAGGATGGCATTACAAGAAGGCAACAGGAAACTGATGTAAGACTTTCCACCGGTTATGTTAATAATGTAATACCATGAATATTTATTACTTGCTTTGATTTTAAACAAGTCAGTTGATGTGATTTGTGCCAGAGGTGAAAGATATTGTGTTCATTAATAATGAGTGCAATGGATTGTTTTGACATGTTAGCAGTCGTATTTTGAGCTTAAATCTTGAACTTTTTTACAGAAACATTTAAGTTTATGACCATTTTAGCCTAAGCTATTTCATCTGGTCTAATGTTTCCCTGTGTATTGGCTTACTCAATTCAGTATACAAGTTTCAGCATAAATGGATGACTTGAGTTGTGCTTCTCAGCTGTCTGTAGCTTTCAAAGTTGCTCTGATGCAAATGTCATGCGTGTCAAAAATATGAAACAGCACATCCTTTCTTTCCTTGAATGAGAAAAGGCTGTTCTCTCTTTTCTAGGAGTACACTTGGCAAGGAGCAGAGGGAAATAGCGTGTTTTACTGACAAGCCCATGTACATGGGCAGAGTGGAGCACTATTATTTAGCAGGAAGTAGCAGACCTATTGAACATGCAGAGCTGGGCTTACAGGCTTATCACACACCATCTCTGCCTGGTCAGCAGCCAGAACAAAGTGGTTCATTCAACAATTGTGCAGCCTCCGCAGCAACCCTGCTGAATCTGATCAACGAAGAGCCCTTTATCGCATGCGACCAGGCTAAAGTTACCATTGCAAATGTTCCTCACGTGCGAAGGCTCTTTAAATACTTGGGCATTGTGCCCAATCCTGGCATGCTACTTGGCGAGGCTATCAAGTATGTGAGGGGATCCCAGGATTGTCAAACCATGCCTTTTTCGCACTGCCATCCTCACAAATTCCATAAGTGCCTGAGGCAAGGTTTACCGTTTGCATCCAGTGACATTGCAGCACTTAACTGACCTATCAGCTTCTATAGTATCTCTGTGGGACAGGAAATCTGTGATATGGATTTCAAAGTGGTTAAAGAGAGTCCTGATCATCTGCTTTCTGATTCACAAATGTAATAAATAGTAAATGGTGGAACTAAATCATAGGAATCCAATGTAAAATAATATTAAAATAGAAAAGAGTTATTTTGAATTGTAATAATATTTCACAATATTACTGTTTTTTAATTTTTTTAACAAATGAATGCAACATTGGTAAGCATAAGAGACTTGTTACACATTTAAAAATCTTACCGATTTTCTGAACGGTGGTGTCTATTCAGTAAAATACAAGATAACGTGTCAGATCCTCTCATATTTGCAGCATGGCCTCAGTGCTTTATAGCTTTAATAAAATGTTACTACATGAATATCAAGATAATAATATTTATAAAGAGCAATAAAAAATGTCCTGTTTTATAATACTATGAAGTCTTTGGTCAAAAAAAAAATTAGCTTTCAAGCTAGTTTGGTTTTCTACTATTACGAAAGCTATTTCCAGCACTGACGTTCAAGCCATACGTGCATAATGGCCAGTCTATTCAAAATAATGATACAAATGTTCGTTATCAAATTAAAATGGGCTGCGTCATCAAGTCCAAAACAGACGCAGAGGCTTGGCTTCTGTTGCCATGCCAATTCTGGTAAAAGTCAATTTGAGGCATGGCTTCATAATTGACTCTGGTGAAGAGGCCGATTATTTCTCTTGTTTGGTGTAATGTGGCGTGGCGTTTGTTACAAGCTGCCAGTGACCTTTGGCTTTGCCACCCGTCCCACAAAGCAACCTACATGCAATTATCGAGATTTTGTAGCGCACTTCTCACAGTCAGTCTGTGTCAGTTTTTTTTATTTTTATTTTTTAAATGAGCATCCTTTTTGGCATTTGAATGACAGGACAGGAGCTGGAGTGCATTGTTCTGTTCTGCTTACTTAAATCTGAGTCTACTATTTTATCGGAGATGAAATTCTGATATGTTTGCTGTTGCAAGATTTTTCTGCTCTGTGTAGCTTCTGAAAACCAAAAGACACATTTTTGTTCTGAGACAGTTTTATCTAAAACTAAGCAAAATTATCTCTTGAGCTCTGCCAAGCAGTTATCACATTTATCATTTTTTTTGTCAAAATTATTTCACAACTCATTTATTTAGCAAAATTATTTAACAGGATTTATCAGCTGAAGTGTGTTCATTTATAATATGCAATACCCACTATAAGACTTGCCTATAAAATTTAAAGCTGGCATCAATAAAAACTCACCCTATCTATTTTTAAATGCACGTTATAGATCTTACTGTGACTGATTCACCCATGCATTTTTGACTTGGTTGAAGGATGGATGCTAGATTTCTCCAATCTAGTCTTAAGGTCTTTGCACTTTGCAGTCTGGAATTCTCGTCTGAAATTTTCTCACGTTAAAAAATACATACGACCTCACGTTGAGTCAAAAAATGTTGTCGGTCATAAAAAAATTTGGATCAGGTTTGATTTTCTGCGTATTCGCATCCGTAGCAAGCATTTTGATAGAAAAGGATGACGAATAGGAAAAAAAAAACGGATATGAAAATTTCGGACTCAGTGTGCAAGGACCTTCAGTCTGCTCAAACAATCAACACCCACAATTCAAAATATGATCAACAACCGATGGATAGAACCAGGTCCCCACTCAACTTTTTTTTTTTTCTTTTCCAATAATCTGTTTTACTCAGATGTACATCAGAATGTGGAACAAAAGATTTGTCACTACTTCCGTTTCATTGCAAATGTAAAAACCAGCTAAACAAAGCAACAGTTCAACCAATGACAAAGTTGTTTTGTTTTAGTACTATCAATTGGGGAAGTGTTCAGGAAACTTGTTTGAAAAGAATCATTATTTTTTAAAGTGCCATTTAGTGATGTTGATGGTGCACATGTTTCAGTTTTAAATGCAGAACTGCATGTGAGCGTATTTCTCAAATTAGTTATTAAAAAAGAAAAAAAAAATCTAATACAAGTTCACATATGAAGTGTTTTTTTAGAGTCTAACGTCCTCATTCCATCCACATGAGATGACCCCATTACACAGAAACCTTTCTGACAGGAAACACCTTTTTTTAGGCTTGAAAGAGAGAGGAACGATAAATAAACTTGTAAAGAGGCAAGGTCTGTGTTTCTCATGTGCACCATTCTTTGTGCTCTTTGAAAACTTCAGAATCAGCTGGTCTCCATATCGTCAGAACCGTATAATGGTTGAAATGATTGTTATTCTGGAAGAACATCACAGCTAGATTATCACCAACACATCCAAAATCAATAACCCGTGACACTGGCAGTTGAGCAGATGGACATACTTGGACATTAGCCCGAACATTTTCTGAACCATATGCCAATATTTGAAATATACGTTATAGCAGCAATGCAACGTGGGAGATAGAGTTAAATCTTTGAAAGAAGCCAATGGGGTCTTTAAGGGGACACAAATGCTAGTCAGCTGAGAATGTGGGTGATGTGCTTAGCAAATGTTTATTCACTCTATTTGAAAATGTTAAAATCTGACAACATATTGCTACCATCAGGGCCATAGCTATGAAATCTGGGCCCCTTGGCTGTATATTGATCTGGGCCACTCACATTTTTGTTCAGTAGAATTCAGACCAGAGTGTGGGATTTTATATACATTGTGTGGTCTGGGCAACCAGTTTGAATCATGCTCAAGTCATTCTTAGCAACATCTTCCAGTCCCCCAGTTTTTTTTGCAAAAAAATTTTTTTTTGTTGCAATTTTTAAAAGTTTTTTTCTGATGACACAAAAGAGTTACTTTTTTTTTTTTTTTTGCAGTGACGATGTAAGAATGAGGATTTGGCTTCCATTTCACATTTTCAGTGATCTTTGCAGACTGAAGTAACTTTACTCATCTGTTAAAATGACTTTCATGTTTCTTACAGGATCCTACATCAACCCTGCTGGAATAGTTGTGGACATTCCTTGGATGAGACACCTAGAATCATTCCCACCTTTCACCCCATTAGTGGCAATCCTGGCTACCATTGTGAACCGCTTTAGGGTTTGTGCAATTTCATGGCTGGTTTGCATACACACTTATCTGGCAGTTGTTTCCTCCATTTTTATGACAGTACTAAGAACATGTCACACTCCTGGATGTGAATACTGCAAGGATTCCTCACTGAGTTGAATTTACTGCGCTAACTCTTTCCAAACAACATATGATGTGCTCCAGAGGGCTGTGACTGGTTCTGGGAGTCAGACTGTTGGACGGCCGCCCTCTCTCATCCTCTTCCATTTTTAGACAGATCAGTGTAATAAAGCCTCGTGATAGAGGAATGAATCTGCAACATTTCCGTCCATGTGTGTCATGGTCTTCCCCTAAACACCTGATTTAGTTTCCATTCCCTTTTCCTTGCAGCTAATGTCAAGCTAGATATTTAAACTGATCCAAAGCTGACTGAACAATAGTTTTCTTCCAAATGCCATTCTTTTCCCACATCTCTGTAATCGAATTTGAAAATCCTAAATCAACTCCCACATAATAAAAGTGGCAGAGTTTAAGTATGTGTATTTATTTAGTCTTAGTGTAAATTTTTCTTGTGTTGTGCACTGCATAAAAAAAAAAATCCATTTTAAAACTTGTTTTCCAGTAACAAAACAAATAATTGAATAAATAAATAAAATAACATAAACATCAGACTACCTTACTCCATTTGGCCTTTTTCTTCTTTTATGCACAAATATAAAATAGAATTTAAAATATAGTGAAGTTAAAATTAAAATGCAATGTTTTTCTTAAAAGAAGCATAAACATGTTTTTGAATATACCTTGCATTACTTTCTTATGCTGTTTTGCGTCACCTATATATTTATGTTATTTTAGGGATATTTATATATATTTTACAAAAAAAAAATAAAAAAGGAAAATAAGTCTTTGCTGGCAAAAGTGTGTGTGGCTCTGTACGTGTACAGGTATGTGTCTGTGTGGGTTAATATTTATGACTCTAATTACCCCTTGCTCTAGTCATGTTGAGTCTACTTCCTCTCCTCCTCTGTTGGTTGACCGGTCTTCCTCCCCAAAGGTCCCGTCCCAGTGTTAATCCAGCCGTGTCAAGACTGTACTCCTGTTTACCCTCCCTAAACAGAGTGTTAGAGTTGCAGTGACACAGTCATCTAAACCATTGAAGGCCGACAAGTGGGTTGACATTACACAGACTGTTATAAAGCATGTAATGAGAAGGTGCACAGGATCACAGGATGGAAATGGGGGTTAGTCTAGGTAAACATGTCTTTTATAGTTTCGGATGAAAAACCTGATGGCAGCGTTACTGTAGGATGGCCACAACAGAAAGTCTAAAAAGTCAACAGTAATTGACTTTTTAGGCAATTTTAGTATCTGAAACTAAAGTGAAATACTTATCATTTAAGTATGTTTTATCAGTATTTTTTACCATTAAAAATATCAAAACATCTTTAAAGTAAGAAATATTTTGAAAAAATGAAATTGTGAAACAGGGCCGTCCTTTGGGGGGTGCAACTGGTGTGGTCGCACCGGGCCCTGCGCTTTGCCATGTTTTAAAGATGCTATTTTTAACTGGGTGTTTTTACATTTTTAGTGTAAAACAAGACAAAATTACTCATTAAGAAAATATTTTTGTAGTGTAGATTTTCTATTCATTTGATGTGAATGTATAATATTATGCAGGAAAACAAAATAAAATGGCAAAATCACTTCAACGGTGGATTCAAGTGTGGATAATTTTATTATCTGTTTAGGATTGTTTGCACCATTTCACTGCACACACATCCTATGCCAATGCATCCCACACAGGTTCACCATCCAAAAATAACTGTTTTTTTTTTTTTTCTGAAAACTATTTCTAAATGACTGTTGTGCAAATGATCACTTACTTACTTATTAAGATTGTATATTCGATGAGATGCATGCTGGGAAATGCTGATGAGATTAGCTGTGCGAACATAGTAATGTATGAATATCAAACTGTCAAAATAGCCATTCAGTTACTTTTTTTCATATTTTTTTTTTCAAAGAGCACACATTATTACTTCACTTGAAACCTCATGGGTTTTAATTTAAACCTTAAACTCTTGTATGTAGTTGTTAGTCTTCCATAAAATTTACACACTTGTGTGAAAAATCTCTTATTATAGGATAAACACAGAAATTGGAAGCTTAACATATCTTTTAAAAACCTCACAGGCCAACAGGCCACAGATAAAGAGCAGATGAAAAGCATACAGCACTTTTGAAATCCCTGGTTTTTAGAGTAGTAGAAGCACAAAGTATTCTCACTTCCAGCAAAATCCCCTCCAAAGCTCTTGACTGCAAAAGTATCACCATATAAGTACGTTTACCTATTCCTGAAACCTTTCCAGCACAATGAGAGTGAATAACCATGACAGCAGAGGAGGAAAAGATCCTTTAAGAGGGACAAAGGGCTCTGATATTGAACAGCAGCGAGGGGATACAGAACAGAGTCTCCTTCCTTGGGCTTGAGAAAGCAGAATGCTTCATTTCCCATCTTGGCCACATATGGCCAAGTCATATTAGCTCTCTCATCATTCCAGCTGCTTTCTGGAATTTTTACTACCGGCATTCCTCCAGTGGTATTGGGTAATTTACAGTAAGGCTGTGGGCCTCAGTGACTCATTCTGTGCCAAAGTTTCCTCAGGTATAACTGGAGATTATGTCGGACAGGTCTCTGATTGAGGCTCATTGACAACCGAAAATAGTCTCATTTAAAGAGACAGCCCCTTTATGTCTATACCTGAAATTTTCATAGTATTGCAGCTTTCAGTGAACTGTTTAATTGACAGCTCTTAACGATGATCATCTGTTGACTGTAAATTACATCACTTGTTGTAAAAAAAATTTTTGTAAGGCTCTTTTTAAGTAGCAATAGAAGATGTTCTGTAGGTGTAGCTTGATGTAAAGCTCGATGTGAAACAAGATTTAGACCTGATTTTAAAACAATACGAGCAATGCTGTCTAAAACAAAATTCCAGCACATACAGTTGTGATCTTTTTCCCACTTAAATCAATATTTAATGTGTATTTATTTATATATTTGGTAGGTAATCAGCCAATCATTATCACAAAATAAACTCCTTGCCCTGAATGGGTTTACAGTATAAAGACCCGCTGACATTATACTTTATCCTTGAATATGTATGTATTTTTTGAATTTTTTTTTTTTTTTTTTAAATCAAATACACCCTAAGAGCCAAAGGGCCTAAAGATGTCTCTCCAACTCAAATGTTTCATGGCTAAGAGGTCATTTAGGTCATGTGTCATCAATGTTATATAACAGAATCTTATAATCTGACCACACTAGTATAACAGTCAGTAGAAGTTACTGAAGTATATGTAATCCCTCTTTAGCTTTTAAAGATTTTGTGTCTTTAGCGGCGTGTGTGACGAGCTCCAGCCTGTTTTCCCTTGTGAAAAAGAAGTACAACTTTACCCTACTTTTGAGAAGAATACTTGTGTAAGTTTTATGTTTAAGTTTGAACTACTTCAATAGCAAATTTACTAAAGTGCAAACTGGATGTAATTTTTTGGACACTTATACAAATGCAATGACGTATAATGTAATGTATACAACAAACAATAAAATATAATTAGATAACAATTAAATAACATAATATATAATATCATATACTATAATATATAAATTTGGTGGTATGTTAATAGGTCAAAAGTAGTTTCATTGTACAAACACTGGTTTGTATAATTCATATGAGGCTACAGGAATTTATTTGCACTTTTGGCTGACCGCTACACGATGGCTTCTGTTTGCAATAAGTACTTGCCCATTTATTTTTAAAGCAACTCCTTTGAAGTATTACAACCCTTTCCTTCCACAATATACATATAAAACACAATATGCTTTTCTTCTCTGACTTTTGTCAAGAGGGAGCGCAGAATTGGGAACCCTGAGTGGAGCCCCCCTGCAAAGCTCCCTTCATTTCATAAAGCAGTGGAATTCTCCTAAATGAAGGGAAAAGCTCTCACTTCCCCCGTAAACGACACAACTGGGCCGTTTAACAATCTCTGCTCAAATAGCCTCCAACCAAAGTAAATAGCCTCGATTGCTGGTTAATTTATTAGAGACAAGCCGGGTGCTGAGATCAAACAGGTCGTGGTCGCTAGCAGCACCTCCACTGCAATGAATTTGCTGACCCTGCAGCCCTCAGCATTTTTCTAAAGGGGCATGTGAGAGACAAAGCCAAAGAGAAGAGGAGAGGATTGGGGTGAAACCCAAGGCCTCACATGTGGTTTGGGTTTACAGTTTTTTTGCCTTTTAATGTTGAGGTCTCTTTTTGATCAAGCAGGGTCGTGAGCTACTGTTACATGCTAACAGGGAACAGAAACACTGTGGAAGTAAGGAGTAATGATGCCATGGTGTCAGGTTAGCTGAGAGAAACCAATTATTGGTTGATAAAAGGCACAAAAATACCCAGGTGCTGCTGTATATCTCCACAAAGTGTTGGGTACACACTCAGCAGGGCATGCAAATGTGCAACAGAGCCAATGTCCCGCATATATGCACAAATACCACACACAACTACTAACAATCCAAGTGCAATAAAGCTGTACAAGTTGACTGATGGCCTATTAACTTTGGCGTGTTTGGCCGTTAGTTTGCTAAAGCCATTCTCTGGCTTCATTAGTGCATGTTTTAATAGATGGGTTATGGGTTGAGTGAACACACTTGCGTACACACACACTCCGCAACTACATAAAGTGTCGTGCTTTCATTTTCAGCTTCAGAAGTTACATTGTTTAGCCGAAGCTTGAGGCAGAATAACCATAGCCTTCAATTTTGTGGCTCACTGCTTGAAATTTGCAACATGCTGTCATAAACAATGTTATAATCATGTTGTGTATGCTTAGTTTAAATAACACTCTTTTTATCGGAATTAATGCAATTTGACGCAATAACTTATTCATTCTGTTCTGTCTGATTTTGACTGATCAGAACTTTTGGAGCTGTTTGAAGCTATACACACAGGATCATTTCATATCAATTCTTACAAATCTGTATTCACACCTTTGTGTAAATTAAAGTTCTTGATTTTATTGTATGTGCACTTGTAGTGTACATCAACTCTTAAAAATATATTTAAAAAAATAATACTTGCGGGTAATAGAATTTAAATGAAATTAAAGGCCACTTCAGTGTATTTTAAGATATTTACACTTTCATGACTATGTTTTCTTGATACAATCACGTAGTACGCTTAAAACGTGCACATTGCAATGTCAAATTAAAAGTTTTACTTTAAAGTACATTTAAAATCATTATGTTTAATAATCTTTTGTTGTGCTTCTTTTGATTTGTTGACTAGCAAATGAAATCACACCATTCAATATCACATTTAAAGGTAATATATTTTAAATGTACTCAATTGCAACGTTATTATCATTAAAATGTGTAAAATGTAAACAAGTTTCAATAGAAATGACATTAAAGTATATTTTATAAATATTTACATAAATGATTGTCAGTACATTCGTCAGTTCTCTTTAACCATAATTCAAAGGCAATAGAAGTCATTATGAAATTACATAAATAAAGCACTCTAAAGTTAAGATACTTGCATTTAAAATAGATTTAAACTATACTATATTTTCCTTTAATTGCAGTAAACATAGTACATTAATATGTGAAAAATAAATAAAATAAAGGATGTAAAAAAAATGATTAAAAAAATTTTCATATCATGTGAATGAACATGTACACATGGACACATATATGTATAACCATAGAAAAATATACAATTAAATACATTCATATATATTATTATATTTTATTTTATTTTTTTATTTTTATTTATTTTAATTCTATTTTTTAAATAAATAATTAAATGTTCTATTTTATTTATTTATTTTAATTCTTATTTTATTATTTATTTAATTTTAAGAATTTATTTAATTCTTATTTTAATAATTCTATTACTATTTTAGTTTATTTAAAATTTTCAAAATTATTTATTTTTTTACCCTTTGATGCATGCATTATTAAATCTTAATATTAACCCTTGTGCATCAATAAAAAAAGTTACACTTTAGGTCCATAGTAGACAAAAATGTCCATGTCAAAAAAATGGTCATAAAAATTGGAAGCTTGGGAGCACAGACTTAAGTTTGGTCTCATTTTAAAGAAGACCCATGGCAGATTATTGTTGAAGTAAAAAAAGTTTAAAAAATGAAACCAAAAAAAAGTTATAGAAGTTTAACTTTATGAAAATGCTTTTTGAACAATATTTTATATAAAATATATTTTATTTTACATGTTGAACTCTAAACCTGCTAGAAAATCAGCCATAAATCTAAACAAGTTGTGCTCCAAATTTGAGGTTGATATCTCAAAAAATGAGCTCTCAGTAAGATTTTGTTTGGGCGCCGTACCAAATTTTCCCCATTAGATGCCAGCAAAACTCCGCTGATGCACACAGTGCTTGGATTTGTGATTTACGGTAGAGTTTTTCTTTCTCAAATGTTACAAGCAAACACACACAATTTTTTTGACGACACACATACAAACCACACTCTGACATCTATACCAACACCCACACAATTATAGCTGCATTATTTATCCAATTGGCTCTATAATATGCAGAAGCAGAAAACAGGAATAAAGTGAGTATTTAATTTAATGTAGTAAAAATTTAATTTTGAAGCCTTGCCAACAGAATGAAAGCCTATTAACAAAAATTGCATCGTTTTACAGTTAAACGGCACCGCGATTAAAAATAGCAGTTTTAATGGGTTTCAATGGGGACATTTTTGTCCAAATGGTGCTGAGTGTTACACTTTTTTGTACCTAGTGTAAAATAGATTTATTAAAGGAAATGAGGGTGGAATATTAAAATTCCAATAAAAATACACACCTGAGCCAAAATTTATGCAGTTAGCGTTAACACAGGCAAAATTATCAAAAACAAAACAAAACTAAAATAGACAAAAATGTCCATAAGGATGCACAAGGGTTAAAATATTATAATTAGACAAGTTGAATTTATGCTGCCGTAAATAATAAACACAATAACATAAAAAGGATGGCCATTGCAGTATAAGAAAGGGTCAAATGTGATGAATGTAACATTGCACTCTTGAATGGGTAAAAGTCACATCAGAGGGTATTTTACACTGAGAAACAAATGCACTACACCTGAGTCACTCATACATGCTGGCAACACTCTATTGCCTGCTGGGAAAATTTGTTAGTCATTTCCTACTACCTTTACCTCGACTGTAATTTGTATTACGGCACTGGTTACTAGGACACCAGAAACTGCTGTCCATGGTGCTGCGGTGCTGTTATTTGCTAATTAGTGATAAAGACATTTCCTCCCTAAAGACCTGCATACAAGCGGCTTAGCTGAGTGATGTAGTTCCCCTTTCATTCACTGCCAAATCAGCCTTTTTTGCGGTCAGGCTTTTGTGGTATACTCATAATAATTCCTTGAAGTCCTCAGTCGACACCTCGTTAGCATTATGCTAAGCGTCTGTGGTTCGAACTCACACAGAAACGGTGGTTAGAAATAGACGTAAATGGAGGGGAGCTTTTTTTCCCTTTGTTTTATTAAACTCATTCACCATGCGTCATCTAACTCGGTCCAAGTGAAGCGAAAAAACAGTATAATCACAGTCTACATGTGTTATGAATTACACTGCACATGCACAAGGCCTGTTGTTAGCATGCAGTATAGTCACACTGCATTGCATTATCAGTTTCTAGTTAAGTGAGGCTTCAGACAACTGCTCCACAGATAATTCTCGGGAATTTTTGTCAGTTGTATAAGGATTTTTCCAATAAGAGAAGTGTTGGGGTGTGTTTTAAGTCAACCTTCACTATTACTATTGCCTATACTTGAGTTAGGGTCCTGAAAAAAACCAAAGTATTGACTCTAGAATGCATTAAAGGGGGTCCAGTTGATCTAATTGTTTCCTTAAAATTCCTTGATATTCCATCTATTCATAAGAAAATACTGTATGTGAGCCTCAGTAATGTCATTTACACATTTGTTGTGGTAGGTTCAGGTAGAAAGATTTTTGCATCACAACCCCAAGTCTTTATAAAAAGATTCGTATGCTTTTCTAAAATAATTTTGAGTCTCTGTCTTTTGTCACTGGTTTTGTCAATATTTTAATATTGACAAAACCACTATTTTAATTTTATTTTCAATATTCTTTGCCAATGCATAGATTAATCCAGAATTTTGAATTGTAATGCCATTTTCATATCTTGTTTTGATTTCAGTTCTACAAGATATTTGTATAAGCACCAATGTATTTAAGATTTTTTAAAATCATAATCAGTATTTGAGTCCACTGAGTCACTTTTCTAAAGATGTGATTACGTTTACCAAGAGTAATCAAAGTTTGTAATCAAAATCCAGTCATTTCAATAGGAATCCACACAATTTAGAATTTCACATAACAGAGATTTGCTGTGTTGACCAACAGAGAGCAGCTTGGTTTGACTTTCGTGTAAGCTGTGATTCATACACCTCTACACATCTTGATGATAGACTATGAACATTTTTTCAATGAGCAAAAAGAAAACACACACACACACACACACACACACACACACACACAAAACAGACATATAGACCAAGGTGCAATTACAATGCAATTACGATGAATACTTTACAAACCCTAGCAACCACCAGCCATTTAGAACACCTAGCAATGGCAAATACTGGAAACGTGGTCAATGCCAACTACACAGTTAAATGTATTATCATTAAGAGAAAAACAGAGAATGATAATGTGATTAAAAACAAATATTTCCTTTAAAAACACCACGCATACTATAACATGACAGACAAGTGAGGGATGAATGTGTATAAGTGAATGTCATATGTGTGCTTTATCAGTGCTGTGCACTGTATCTGAATCTGTGTCTGAAATACATACCATTTGAAAGGACTAGGAGAAAGGGGCTGGCTGCCTTCTTGTAAGCAGGGGAAGCAGCGTAGCTTGCTAAGTTAGGACACATCTGTCGAACTTGACACACAGGCTGATTAATGGTAGAGTGCGAAATGTTGCGCTCACCAGCCAGAACTGTACATGCAGTACAGCTCACACTGCACTCAGACACACGTGAACGCACACATATATTACACCTATATTTGAACATTGTTAGAATGCATAAACAGAGCCGGGCTTTCCTGTATAAACACAACATAATGAGTTTAAAATGACTTCGTTTATGAACCTGTCTGACGCATCAACGAGGTCAAGTCTATTTTAGTTTTGCCAATTCAGGTCATGCATTTCATGTTTAGAGCTAATTTGTTACTTTAAAACTCCAGAGACGGGGACAAATGTGACTTTTCAATTATAAATCAGTGTGTTCCCTGGATTTGGCTTTGCCATTCATTACGATTGCCCTCTAAATGTGTGACAAGCCTGATGAATTGCTCACTGCTGACCAGGGAATGGGTGCCATTGCCAATAGTTATCATTCTAACGCATACTATATATGTCATGCGGATATAAACTATATACTAAATATGTGTGGAAGAATTTGTGACTTTATGGCATACAGTAAATGGGTGTTTATTTATGTCGGCTAGGCACTTTTGGATAATATACTCTCTTAAAATATACTCCCTTAAAACACACTTTTCATACTTACACTCACTAGTTTACTTAATATGTCCAACAGGGAATATACAATCCATGCATTTCAGAAGTCTTTTTTTTTTCTTCTTCTTTTTTTGTAATTGTCTAGCTAAGGCTAATTTCAAAGTTAACATTTCATATATCCTAAATATACACAATTCAAAAATTATGTCAAATCTCAATAATTAAATATGAATAATTAAAAAAGACCCTCAATTTTCACAAAATAAACTGTGATTATTTAACTCTTTCTGTAATTAGTGTAATTTTAAAATTGTTGTAAGTTATTATTATTATTATTATTATTATTTAGGAATATTGCAATATAGACATTTTTTTTAAATGCTCAATGGACAAAACCAAGTCCAAACCAACATTTTCTTCTCATTGGTGAAGCCGTGTTTCTCAGATACTTTACAACAAAAGATGATCAAATAAATGATGTCTGCATAATAATAATAATAATAAAAAAATCCAAACAATTTATTTAGTTTTTAAATAACCCCCTCCCCCATGGCTATAATCCAACAATCATGCTCGAAGTTGAAGAAACACCAATTTAAAACCTGTGTGATTCAGAGCAGGCTGGTGCTGGGCTTGACCAGTCCAGGCATTGGGAGCATCTCTTGTGTTGGCTCTATGTGGGATGTGTTGACAGGCTCAAGAGATCTTGTTCTACAGCCAATTAAGGTTGGAAGTCTTACATTTTGATAAAGTTACATCATTCTTACAAAGTACTGCCCACAAAACCACTAAGCAGGGCTTTGGTTGTTAATAAATTTGGCAATAAACAGTCCCTGGAATTGAATATTGCTGACATCGACCCATTATTCAATGTACCTCGATCAAGTTCATGTTGTTGTGAAATGAACTAAAGTAACACTTCATCTATTGTGCCATCCATTACAGGCTGTCAGGCTTCCATGGGGCTAAAGCCCAGTTTTTGGTCACGGGAATAATGACACATGGCTCCTGTAATGCTACTCGCTCAGATTCCGGGAATCCCTGCAACAGCCAACTGTGTGGAAATCCAATACACAATATGCTGTTATATCTGAGAGCTCAAGCCACGCACTGCATCATTCCCTCATAGAAACAGCTGTCCTTTCAAGGAGAGTAATCTGATAGCAAGCGAAAAGGATTGTATATTTCTTTTGACACAGGGCATAAACTTGTTAAGGGCTGTTCGAATCACCCGGGATGTTTCTTTGCTATATAGTTGATTTCAGTTTGTACGTATTGAAAGGTTGTTTCATCTCCTTTGGCTGTTTGGACAGGATGTCTCTTCAAACTAAATCAACTGACAGAAATAGGTTATGGAAGAGGAAAAAAATGGTCATTCTGCTCAAACAAACTGTATAGATGAGTTTGACAGCATCAGAGGAACATTTTTAAAGAATTTGAAATGAAAATAAAAAGTTAACTTTCATTAATGTTACACATACATCATTGGAGTCTCTGGGACCACCACAAAACTGAATAAATACACTGAAAAAAAAAGAAAAAAAGTGGCAGCTATGGTTACCAGAACTTTAATACCAAATATACCGCAGCAACATTTTAAGTTTTACAGCTTGAACTTCAATTTTCCATAAACCTTTCCAATAATCTGTTTTGCGCCTTTTTAATACACTGATAACCACATTAAAAACACAGGTGGTAAGAAAAAAGCCACATAATGAATCAAAGTTCATCACAAGTAACAAGACACTAAAATAATTCAATAAACATGAATTTAACAACATGATATGACAAAAGAACCCTAATGCACATAATAGATAAGAAACGACACTAAGAAGAAACCATTATTTCAGTGAAAAACCATCAAATGTGAGCTTATGTTTTATTTCTGGGAATGCTAATTTATGGTTTTTCACTATAAGAAGACTTGTTTTTATCAAGTTTTTACCATTGCATTTTTACAGTTGCCATTAAAATTACAATAATTTTTTACAGTGTTGATGATTTCTTGATGGAGTACCAGTAACCCCACCGTCCCGAGAATAGATTTAGCTCATTTAAATGGACAATAAGAGGGGCCAGGGGAGGGAGAATCATTGTGTGATTGTGTTTTCTCTGTCTTACACTCCCTTACAGGTGGAATTTACACACAAAGGCCGTCGGGCTTCTATCTGCTCATCTGAGTGGACGCAGCAGTTTTGAAAAGCTCTAACAGGATTAAATTGAGGACTGTCGAACCACAGAGCTGCTGTGGTGACAAACCCTTCCCACATCTCCCTGATCACTCTTCTATATTCAGACAAGAACAGTAAAACAAACAAAAACAAAAGCAAAACAAAACCTTTTGCAAGAACACAAAAATATGCAAGCCTGTTTCCACCAAAGAAAATTATTTTATTAAAAAAATTAATGACCTAATATGTTTTTAAATTAAGAAATAATCATTTTAATCAATCAATTATGAGATTCACACTGCAAGATACAAAGTTGCAATTATTTTTTTACACTATTTAAATTTTCTTTTAATGACAACTTTATGTTCTCAGTATCATCTGCAAAAAAATATATTAAAACTTCTCAGAACTAACTAGACTTTTCTGAATAAATTTTGCAGTTACTTTTAACTAATTACTTTTTACCTTAACTTCACTTTTGCTGTATCAGTAGAACAAAAAATACATGAATGCAAGATTCAAGATGGAGTATCCAAATACTTTATCATCATTTTGAACAGTAGGCCAGTTTCAACAGTTGTTTATCTTGAAAAGTGTGCTTATGATACCTTAATTTAACATAGATGCCACTTACTTTGATATTTTGTCATATAATAGTGATATTTATACTTAAAGTGTCTTAATTCTTTTACTTTTTGGTTCCTCGTGCATGCATACGAAACAACTAAAAGAGATTTCAAACACAGCAGGACCATGCATTGTCTGTGTTTGCATGTGTGTCTGTGATTACATCTGTCTGTCTCTGTATATTACAGAAGTTTATCTCCCTCTCATCTTTGGGCCTGTGTTGTATCAGTGTTGTTTGACCCATTTCTGTTCTTATATACACACTCTGTGAGAGGGTAACGCTGCTGACACAACAGGATGTGTTAGTAAAACAGCCACTGGATCATCTTTCCACACAGCCCAGAATAAGGTAACCATGCAGATCTGGGATTTGCTTCTTTCACTAAAAGATTGGACAAAAGCGTATTAAATATATAATAGCATGATTTCTAAATGCTTCTTGTCTAGACTTGATCTTTGATACAGAAAGTTATAAACTGATGACTGCTTGATCCCATAAGTATAAGTTTCGCCATGTGGAACACAAAGGGTTTAATTGCGTTAAAACTAGACCAGTTGCACAACAACTTACAAAGCAAATCAGGTCAAGGTTTTTCAAAGGCTTCATCAAGACTGAAATTCAACATTTTCTTACCCTCTGTGTTGTAAAATATGATGTTTTGCAGAATTGCTGCATGTTTATCTCCACGCAAACAGAGCATAGTGGTGTTTCATTCCTAAATAAATCAGTATTTTTAACAAATCGGTGAAGTTAATTATTCACACTCACATGTGACACTCACAAAGGCAGCCACTTGTTTTGTTCCTAAACTAATCAACATTTTGTACAAATCACTTCAACGAATCATTCAGTGAATCACTCATTTTGACAGTTACTTGACCTCACCTACTGGTATATCCTATTTGTAAGATGCTTTGGATAATAGCATCTGTTAAATTAATAAATGTAAATTGAATTAAATTAAATATACGGACCTAACCTGCCGAAAGAGTCACTAGAGTTCCCCACAATTAATACAATTTGAGGTGCAGAATTAGTTGTTGTATATTAGAAAACATTATATTTTTTGTTATTATATATTCCTCTAGAAATTCACAATTTTATGATGTACATTCAGATTTGCTATCTCTTACTCATCCTCATCTAATCATCCAAAATGAACTTTCCTTCTCTTTCCGAGATACCTTTCTTTACCCTGAGCCACACTTCCTTCTAGAACAGTAAGAACAGTAGTTGTAAATGGGTTCACACGTGATATGACGTGATTGTGTAACAAAACTGTTGCAACATTATGAAGAGCACCTAGCAGATGGCGGGAACAAGATAGAGAGAGAGATTTGTGAATGTCGCCTGAGGAGCCGGCACATAAGTTCCCAGTCTTATCCAACGACTGCATATCTTCAAACCCTCCCCAGTGGCCTTATGCAATGGTAACTGCTTTAGTACAACATTGTCAGAATACTATAGAGAAAAGTCATAACTCACAGAGCTCCTCGCGGAGGGTGATTGTCATTGTTTTTGTAACCAGAAGTGTTGGGTCGGAAAACAGTGGAAGATACATTAGTGTAGATTTATCTTTGTGTCATAATCATTTGGGATCCTTCTGGAAGAAATTGTAGTTTTGGAGTTCTTGCAAAACTGACAATTGATTTGATGAATGTCGTTGAAATATAGAGAAAGACAGCAGAATGTGTATCATCAACGTAACTGAAAATTTCAGTTGGGAGTTAGACAGAAAACAGAGTAACAGCTAAATGTAAGGCACACACACACACACACACACACAGACACATACACATACACATACTGTACATGTATATGTATTATTATTTATTTGATTTTATTATTTTTTGAGGCTTTTAAATACCAAGACTCCAACCAAGAAAATGCCAATTTCTGTAATTGTCCAGCTATGATTCTTGGAGAGTCTTTGGACACTCAAACTATCCTCCTGCCAATAACTGTCACCAACATGTATTAGAGAAAAACATTTATTTCATAATGTGATTCACCCCCCACCCCCCCCCACCCCCCCACATACACACTCTTTCACTTTTTTTACTTGTAGAACAGTTAGATTTTTGTGATTTTTTTAAAAAAAAATAAAAGATCTAAAGAATAAACAATACAGATTTATTTTCATAGGCTTCTTTGTACATATTTTCCAAGGGTGCCAATAAATCTGACCCGTAAAGTGGGACCATAATTATGCGTTTTTCAGCTTTTTCATCCACCCATGGGTTCATGCTTCCATCTGACTGGCTTCATATATGCCATGACCATGAATTTCTCTCACATCAGTGGACTCACATGTGCATATATGTGCATATGTATTTCCAGTTGCCCAAAAAAATATAATTACATTTGTGAAATGTCAACATATGTACAGTGTGATCCTTAGCAATGATATAATTTCTCTGACAGGCATCTAAAGTAAAAGCACTTACTTAAGATCAAATTTATTTACTGGAAATAACAGCATGTGGATGAACTCACTCATTGCATTGCTATATTTGCTCCCAAAAGCTTTTGGACTATACTTTGATGAATAAATTTAACAAAATAATTTGATTCTCAATTAATACTGTACACTCATTTTTTGTTTGAAAACTGAAAACACTCATTATTTAAATTCTTTTCAAGAATACGTAAGAGGCAAATAAGATATTCTTGTTGAAGTGGAAGATAAAGGCAAGCGGCTAATTTAATTATGACCTTTGACCTGGGGAAGCCCTTAAGTTACGTCTTTAATGAGGCACAGTAGACAATAGACTATAGTAAATAGGTCATAGAATTGAATGAAGCCTGCTTGTAATTTATTCAGTTAGTTCACAAAGGTCAGTCGGCAGTTTCCAACATAGCTCAATTTGTTTGTCTGATTAAACAGCTAGTAGAGCTGCCTATCCATCATTAAAGGCTTCTGCTTTAATATCCTTTTATAGCAATGAATATAAAACATCTACTTTGAAATTTGATAGATTTCATTAAATATTATATTTGATATATTCATTTTTTGTGATCCAACATCTGATTAACGTTTAAGTTGTGCATACTCGTCAGCTGAACATGTTTCTCTACTCTTAAAACAGCCATCAAAAAATGCTGCTTATGACATTTTCTGCATATTCACATTTATTCAAAACAAGCCGCACCAATAAAAGAGATTAATGTTCATTGATTGATTTGACGTCAAAGCAAGATGATGGAGGTAAAGACACTTTGAAAGTCTGCACCACTTATCCAAGTAATTGTTGTTAACTAGATGACCTTTCACCTTTGCTAATCACCCCCCAGCAATGCTTATTTTCAGATAGTAAAAAGCCTATTATCAACACTCATTGCAGCCTGTAAATGTTGTTAATTAAAATGCATCCATTAAAATTTTCTAAACACATGGTAGTAAATCTAAACACACTATATTGGCAAAAGGTAAGAAATGATTGGGCTCATGTAGATGTAGTATCTGCAAAGCACGCCAGTCCAGAGCTGAGGTTTCCATACAGATTTTTACACCGCTTTCGTATGCTTCCGTACTTGCTCCTTTGACCCCATCTTAGTGAAAGGTCTCCCTCAGCTCAGAGAAGATCATGGACTGTTTGGTAATAAGACCACTGTAATTGTTCTTCCGTCCACCTCAATTATAGCACATCTCGAGCTTGCCACATTTTTTCTGAGAGTGCTGTGACATGGTCATTTGTTGGAGTGGTACCAGGGGAAATTCAATTAGTTATGCTGTGACTCTCCCATAACAAAAGACTTTGTTTTCATTAGTGGACACCAGGGTGTCTATATGCAGTAGGTTAAAGTCAACTCTAATTATTACAGAAGCGATGGATGGAAATAATCACATGTCAAGGGAATACAGCCGATCTGAATTGCCATTTTTATGCTATTCTTTCTTTGTTAAATATATGCATTTAAAGCCAGAAGTTATGTTTTGCTAACTTTAATTACATCAAGTCTTTATGATTATTATGTCTTTATTATTATTATGATTATATAATTAATTGCAAAGAAGAAATGTCAACACATTGAATCACACATTAAATTTTGTAGTAGAAAGGATTTTCTTGTAAAACATACTAATACTTCTACTTCTCTTGATTCAGCTTTATTGATACATTCATTGTTGATGTGGATTAAATTGGTGGAAGCTGTGACAGGTGTAAATCTTGCTCCAGGTTTTTCACTTCATTGATGTTATTTTGATCCTTGAGCTTTAAGGCAGAGAGGTTGATTAGCATGCTGAAAACAGCACCACAGGTTTAAGAAGCTAGTGACGTTCCTAGCTCTCTCCAACTCTAGATGATCTTGGAGTAGATCTGTGGGAGTCAGTGAACAAAAGTTTGAAGCTATTTACTGGGTTGTTTTAATCAACTTGTGATTAAGGCATAACATTCATTTCATTAAAGCAAGCTGAGTCATGGTTTACTGTATGTCATTGCCCAAAGTTCTGTTTCTTATCACATTAAACTACCATCACATGTCTTGTTTTAATGAGCCTGTTTGCTAATTAAAAACAGGCTAACGGTTAATACTTGCATTTGACATTTAAAAGCTCATTTTGTGTGAAGTGAAGGGAATACCATTGTCACAGTACAGTGGGTGCTTAGATATTGATTCATATAACAATGTTCACATAATTTAACTTAATTCCTAACTTAATCTCGATAATTTAAATAAATGTGGGGCGTATCTACAAATAGACATTTCAGTTGTAAACAACTGTTACAGAAACATTATTACTTTAATCTATGAGAGCTACCCTTTTGAAAAAGTATTTTGCTACTACTTGTATTGTTATATAGCTTGTACTTACATTGAATATATTTTTATTTTATTTTACTTAAAGTATATTACTATCAAAAGTGACAGTAAAGTCATTCATAATGTTACGTCACGTTAATGTTAAAAATGCTTTTGAACTTTCTTTTAATCAAAGAATCTTGAAGAGAAAAAAGTATCATGGTTTTCACAAAAATATGAAGCTGCACAACCTTTCGCAACACTGATAATAATAATAAATGTTTCTTAAGCCCCAGATTAGAATGATTTCTGAAGGATCATGTGACACTTAAGACTGGAGTAATGGCTACTGAAAATTCAGATTTGCCATGACAGAAATATAAAATTTCAATACGTATTACAATAGAATAATATTTCACAATGTTACCGTTTTTCTGTATTTTTGATCAAATAAATGCTGCCTTGTTGCGCATATAGATTTTTTCAAAAGCATTAAAAACTTACCAACCCCAAACTTTTAGATGGTAGAGCGTAATTATTTCCTTTTTTAGATTTTACACAAAATACTACCAATAACACTCAAAAACAACATAATTTATAACTGATTTGAAAGAATACATATGAATTGTCCCATTTAACTAAATATTATAATTTTCTGTTATGGTTTATCAAAAAAGACATAAAATTATGCATCTGCCAATCATGTGAATTCTTTTTTTGAACCACTTCATTTAAGTGGACCATCTGAAAGAACTGATTCATTAAGATGACTACCCAGTTCTTCAACAAAACCTTGGATTATTTTGGTGAGCATGTTTGTCTCATATTGCTTGACTGTAAATCTGTATGTATGATACGCCTCTGATAAAAGACAGGAATGTAGATTTTTGTCATGCTACAGTGGTATTTGCTGGAAAAAAAGTAGTTTGTAACTGAACAAACTACACTGTTTTGAAAACAGCTAAGGTTCTGTCACGCTATATGTACTTGTTAGTAGTGTCACTATAGTTTCAGTTATTTCACACGCAACAGATTGACGATAATAATAATAATAATAATAATAATAAAAAATCCATTATAGATCCTTATTACATTCCATTCTTGTTCACAATGCATATGCAAATATAAAGCTAGGCAAAGCCTTTATCTGTTATATACACTCTAAGAAAAGTCCATAAAAATAGGGCCCGATGTACTGTGGTAATTTTCATTATTGATTTTCCCATATTTTGAATAATGCATTGTATTTTGTTGTTTTAGTGTTGAAAGAAATGTCCGTAAATTTATGGTAAAATGTCCTGCGAGAAAATTACCAGTACCGTTTTTATTTTTTACTTTTTATCGCTCTCTGCATCTGTAGATCTAAGCCAGAGCTGTTCCAGCTTTTCTATCTCCAGATTTTGGCCACATGTAAACAACACCACCCAGCAGGCCCGTCCTGGCCAGAGAAAAATGCTTCTACTTGGCTCTACTGTTGTCTTGCAAGTGAATAACACACCAGCATGCTTCTGGAGCTCTCCCATCACAAGTTAGGGAAGCCAAGCTTTCCGAGCTCAGCGACATATGGCCACCTCCATCAGAGAGCTATAAAAACAGGCTATTTAAATCTAACCTAATTACAGTCTAGACAAGTTTCTTTAGTACACCCAGAAAGCTGTGGATATCCATCTGCATTCACACACTTAGTCACTAGCATTCTTTAGGTTAGTTTATTCCAGACCGCCAGGCAGTGAAAAGATGCTTATTCACTGGGAAACTCATCAAGCCAATAAGAATCAGCTGCTTATACTGTACATTAAAGAGAACATGATGTTGGTTTATAGTAAAGGGCTGAGGAATTTAAAAAGACGTCAAAGGTGCCAAACACCAACCAAATTGGCCAATCTCTCAACCAATGGTATAAGTCTGTATGGTGTAAGTCTGTTTTTTGGCAGACTGAGAAGATTTTTTTTGAAAACAGGTTTGAAACTGTTCAAATATTAAAAATTATGTATTTTTTATATTTTCAAAACAATTATGTTCAATATCTCTCTGAAATATAATTTAGTGTTTTAAAAACTAAATAAAAATGGTGTATATATATATATATATATATATATATATATATATATATATAGCATGGTGCACGCATGCACGCACACACACACACACACACACACACACACGTCTATCTATCTATCTATCTATCTATCTATCTATCTATCTATCTATCTATCTATAAAGTATTAAAGCTGATAAGGTCTATAATGTATGTCCTACCCCACTTTTCTGACTTTTGGTTCTACACCCCTCCAAAACACTACTGTTCTATATGGGGCTGTACTTAAATACATAAAAGGAAATTTGAAGCATAGTGAGGATTCAGCATACTAAAGAAAAAACAAATCTGCCATCAATCTCTTTTATCCTACAAAGTTGAAAGCTTTTAAGATCAAACATTTTCCCAGACCATGCTTTTCAGACATGTTGCATACTCATAAAGTAAATCTCCTCATAAAACATGAATATGCCATCCTGCTTCATATGACTGTGGTATTTTGAAGAGAAACAAGCCATAGGGTGGGAGCTCATGCTAACATGTTGTTTCTTTTTGCATAAACCTGAGGTAACCCTGCTGGAATGTTTCATTTCAGGTAAATCTGCAGCAAGCCCGTGCAGTTTCTGTATTCTTCACAAGGTATGTCAGTCTCATTATAAAGGGTCTTCAGACGAACGCATACAAACAGTACACATGAACTTCATTTTATTAATTATTATGGACCCATGTAAAGTCAATGTTTTAGGACGTGGCATGATAGACTCAGAAATAGTGATGGGAATCGTAAATAAATTAATCAATCCAGTTCATTAATGGTTCATTTAAAAATCATCTAATAAGTGCAAGGAATATTTTAAAAAAAGAAATGTAATTTCATTGCCAAATGATGAAATAATGTCATAATAAAAAATGATTACAAATTATTTGTAAGATATATATTATAAGTTGTAAGATACATATTCAGTAAAGCAAACCGTGTTCATTCTTTCAGAAATCAGACTACACCAGTTGTGCTGAATGTTTTGATCCACTGAAAATAACCAGTTCATAAGAGTAAATTATTTGAGTCTACGGTGGTTGTGATCAGTGTCTTTGATACTCTAAAGAAGAAATGGCTCATTAGAGTCATTGGTACAGAGAGTTGTACTAAACTGGTAGTTGTGCTGACTGTTTGTCGCTTTAGTAATGGTGTTGTAGCAGCACTGTATAAGCAGTGCAGCACCAGGAGTATTTTTGTTTGGTGATCTCTCCGCATAAGGTGGAAAAATGCTCATGCAAGAACCATTAATGTAGCCAAGCATCATTTGGTTGTGGTATTTTTTTTTTTAAACGAAACCGGCTCTGAATAACACTATCCATCTACAGTATACTCAAAAACACTCAAAAATCTAAAATAAGAATTGCATTCAAACAGGTTTCCCAAAACTCCTGTTTTGCTCCTGTCTGTCAGTTATTATAGGTAGTCCTGGCCCAAATTTAGGCCATTGGTTGGAAAGGAACTTAACATGTTGGTCTGCTCAAACAAATAGCAGTGTTTAAAAGAGGAACTGAGCCACAGTGTTTACAGACAACATGTGAATTGTTTACTATATATGTCTCTGCACATTAAGCTGGAATAAAAGAAAGTATTTTAATATTGAATAAATTGCACAAGGGTTATTTCCCTTCCCAGACTACATTTACATTACATTGACTTTTTAAAGTATGAAACACATTAAGAAGGTACACAGAGTAAATGATATATGAGTCTAAGGCATTTCTCCCCCATGTTTCCTACGCATATGTTAGTGATATAATCTTAAAGAACACACCAGCATAAATCTGCTTAAAGCCTTTGCTCATTTCTCCAGATGGCTCAGCTACCTCGACTATGCTTAAAGCGCTGACATATTAGATCAGCCAAGAGCTTTGCAAGGTTCAAATCCATTTAGTCATATATCTTATTCCCTCTGCAAATTAACACCGTCTCTTACGATAGCGAAGATTTATGATGATGTCTTCTTGCTAAATAATTTAGCATGCTTTGAGAATAAAGAATGACTACACTCTGGCAGGATGAGAAATTCATCTGATATAATTATTTAAACATAAAAAGTAGTTTTCATTGTACACTTTAGCCACATTTTATCATTGGTTCCAGTGTTATTTTAGTATTGTTTATATACTATTACAGTATTATTTTAATATTCTGAAACAGCATTTTTTTTTACAATATTTTTTAGTTTCATTTTAACTTTATTAAAAGTTTTAGTAATTTTATAATTTACTTTCAGTATTATTATTATTATTATTTAAATCACCAAGTGCACACTAGTAATTTCAGTTAACAAGACAACATTTCTAATTTTTGTTTATGTTTCAAGTTTCTTTCCGTCTATATCAATTTTTAATAGTTTTAGCCAATATTGACTATTCTTAGAGAAATGTAAGACATGGTTTTTAAAGTCATGTACTTACAATGCAGCAATTCAAAAATTAAATAAATATATATAATATATAGCCTAGTTAATATATACTTTCACATATAATATTAACTTAACTATAACAATTTATAATTCATAATAATAAATTACTCTGTTATACGCCAAGGCCCATTTATACATACAAAAATGTATATCACTGTAAATCGCACAGGCAAAAAGCCACTGCATAATGCATACATGTATGGAGCCCTTTTAGGGACATTGTGGTGGGAAAAATTAAAAAATTTGGGGTGGGATGAAAAAATATTTTCCAAATGTTTTGCGTTCCCTCGAGAAACTCTGCATTCTCTCGCAAAGATATTTGTGTTCTCTCGCAAAACCAGTTGAGTTCGGACTGTTTACTTTACAGCTTGCAGTGGTTCATACAGCTCCGTATGTTCACAATGGAGAGGTTCATAGAGTTTTATTTTGAACTTGGACTCAAGTATAAAGAAATACAGTCAGTGCTTAGTTCAAGGCACGGTTTTGGGACATTCTAAAACGCTTAATGTGGCTTAATGCTTTAAAACAGTGACATTGGAGGACCAAATTCGATAATAATAAAAGGTGATCAAATTATTAGGCTAATATTAATAACCTTATTAATAATATTACTAAGCAGAAGCCCAGAATATGAATGCAACACCCTGCACGTAAGCTTTTTCTCCCCCATAAAACGCTTAAGGTAGGCTAATGAATGAAAACGGTGATTTAAAAATACCAAATCTGTTGCATTCATACACTCTAAAAACTGCTGGGTTAAAAACAACCCAATTTGGGTTATTTTGGCAACCCAGCGCTGGGTCAAAAAGGGATGAACCCAGCGCTGGGTTATTTTAACCCAACAAGTTGGGTTATTATTTTTAACCTAGCATGCTGGGTTGCTTTTTTATGGTTTAAAATTACTACATTGCTAGGCTAAAATGATCCCAAATCGAGCTAGGCATTAAACCTACAAATCTTGTTCATTTAAAAAAAAATTAAAAATCACACAAAGAATGACTATCAAAAGGTAAATATTTATTAAAAACAACAAGAGAAAAGAGTCAAAAAGTAACATGCATGTAAGAAGAAATGTATGGCATTAACAGCTACAGAGTTTATAAATGAAGCATTGAACATTTGTTGAATATAACTATCAAATTTGACTTTTTTGGTAAATTTTATATATTGTATAAAAATATACAAAAACACTATTATACAATAATTGTAAAATTAGTTAATAGTTATGTTCTTTACAAACTATTCTGGCATGACAGTACACAAATAAACCACAACATTAACACTGATATTATAACATTCAACAGATGCATATGTGTGTGAAAGAATGTGAGCATGTGCATGAATGACAGAGTGTAAACTCCATTTCTACTAAACAACACAGAACAAGCATTTAACATTTGGTAGTTTACAAATTATACACTTACAGTTTGTTTCATAGTCCATGAATACAGATCATGCATCACTGCCAATTTTCATGATCTCTTTAGCATAATTGATGTAGTCATGAAGAAGCCCCATCAGCACAGCAAAGGCATGTGACATCTTTTACAACATCCAGGGCAGCGTCCTCCTTTAAAACCACTGTTGCATCAGTTTGGGGGAAATGTCATTCTCCTCTTTGACCAGCATTCATCCCAGTCACCGCCTGTTCTTCATCAGTGGCCTAAAAAGAGAAAAACATTTGAAAAAAGAAAACATTTAATTAAACTATCCATTTTCAGACAGAGGTGCATCCACATCAGTAAGGATAGGTAAATAGTCTGTTTTATAATTTCAACCACTTTGTGTGGTTGTTTAATGTCTGTCTACCACAGCACTCTAGAATGCTATAATGGCAGCACTAGTGTGAGGGCATGTAATATTGTTTAAATAAATATATTGCTTTCAGAAAGCTACTTCTTTACTGAAACATTAAAATAGACATGACATTCACATACCTCACAACTTTTCATGTACGTGGAGGGCTGCTCTTTAAAGAGTTAGTTCACCAAAAAATGAAAATGGTCATAATTTACTTTATTTATGTTGTTCCAGACCCATACAAACTCTGCTAATTTTTGGAACACAAATAAATATATTTAATATTCTCTTAATTTTTGTCCTCTATTGCAAGTCCAGGAGACCAATATTTTCTTCTGAACAGACATGTTCGCTATCATATAATTTAAGATTTATTCATATGTAAATATTGGAATGGATCACTTATACAACAACTCTGTATTTATGAAGTTTGAAAATACCGATTATCTAGACTTTCAATGGATTAACAAAAAATTATGAGAGAAAATTAAAAAATATATTCATTTGTGTTTTAAAGACAGACAAAAGTCTTATAGGTTTGGAATGACATGAGGTAAGTAAATGATTTTTTGTGTGAACTATTCCTTTAAGAAAGGAAGACCAAGAATGATGACTCTCCAAATCAGACAACTCCAAAGTTGGTTTGAGTTCTGCAATGAAAAACACAGACATCAATGGTTTACATAAAATATGAAAAAACAAAGAAACATTCTTTTACTCTTAGTAAAAAAAAATTGATAACATGGGATTATGAAGTTTACTTGCCTTAAACTGTCTTTCCCTCTCTTCTGAAGAAGCTGAGAAAATCGCCTCCTCACACAAGCAGGCTACTGTGTCCTTAACTCCAAAGTTGGTTTGAGTTCTGCAATGAAAAAAAGGGACATCAATGGTTTACATAAACACGTAATCATACTGCTGTTGCATTAAAATGTGAAGTAAACAGGCAGGAGACAATAGGAACATTTATTTTCTAAAAATAACTTACATCAATCTCAAAAGAATGATGCTCTCCTATGTCTCTGGCTTTCAACATCTACAAAAAACAAACAAACATTCTTTTAGTCTTAGTATATATATATATAAAAAAAGATAACATGATGGAATTATGAACTTTACTTGCCTTAAAACCGTCTTTCCCTCGTAAATCGCCTCCTCACACACGCAGGCTGCTGTCGTTAACTCCCAGCGCGGGCACAATGAAGACACAAGCTCACCAAGTCTGAAATATTACATGCAAAACATTACTTTTAACAATTATCACTTCATCAGCCTCAAAATAATTATACTAGTCTTTAATACATAACGCCGTTTCCTTTACTACATTAAACTACATTCAGTTTAACTGCGAAAAATAAGATTACGAATTAACATGTAAATGTGGTAATAACCGTCTATTAACACCTCAAAAAATGCAGATATTGTAAAATCTTATGTAAATATGACATAAGACACTCACGGATGTTATATTAAAAGTAAGTTATCTCTTCAGTTCAGTAAAAGAGGCCGTTAAGACGAAAACCGCGTCCACGTATTTTTAAATATAAGCTCTTTTCCGACTATTTCCGCCTTCCATGAAACCTCAAAATACTCCTGGACACAAACAATGAATGATGACTTTACATTTTTAATCTTTACTTACCATAACGTCTTTCACTCTCTTCTCGCTTCTTTCAGGCTGAGAAAATGGCGGCTTCTCGCACTGGTGTCCGATGTTGACGTGATGTGCGTGCTCTCTTTCACGTCCGCGTTCCCAACCCAGCGCCGCTCAAGTATAGGTCTCTGCAGAAAAGTAATGGGAGTTACCAGATCGGGGTGTTTTTAGACCATGTTACCAGATTGGCTGACGTCATAGTGATGGTAGGTTTAGGGGTGGGGTTAGGTCAGGTGAATCATTTTGATTGCATGATTTAGAAACACCCAGCAGTTTGAAAACGCCCAGAAATTCAGAAACGCCCACTTTTGCTCTGCAGAGACCTCAGTCTCGCGCCGCTGGGTTATGATCAAGACCAATTTTCAACCCAAAATTGGGTTAAAACAACCCAACGTCCTTACCCAGCGGTCTCAACCCAGCACCTTTCATTAGCCTACCTTAAGCGTTTTCTATGGGGAAGAAAAGGCTTAACGTGCAGGGTGTTGCGTTCATATTCTGCTTTATTAGTAATATTATTAAGGTTATTAATGTTAGCCTAATAATTTTTATCAGGATTTATTGTTATCGAATTTAATGTCTGTTTTGAAATATTAAGCCACATTAGGCGTTTTAGAATGTCCCAAAACCGTGCCATGAACTAAGCACTGACTGTATAACTATTACTTTATTGAGTCCAAGTTCAAAACAAAACTCTATGAACTGCTCCATTGTGAACATACTGTACAAGCTGTAACCACTGTAAGCTGTAAAGTAAACAGGAAGAGTTTGTCCGAACTCAACTGGTTTTGCGAGAGAACGCAAAAGTTTTGCGAGGGAACGCAAAGTTTCTCGAGGGAACGCAAAAGTTTTGCGAGGGAACGCAAAGTTTCTCGAGGGAAC
>JAFVLL020032031.1:0-19735 GCA_021397915.2 Tor tambroides | reverse complement strand
AATATATACAGAAGACACACATATATTGTGTAAACAAAAACTTTTATTTTGGATGCGATTAATCGCGATTAATCGTTTGACAGCCCTAGTATTTAACTGTTTACTGGTGGGTTAATCCAACTAAAGTGCAGATGGATAATTTGTACAGTGTAGATGCTGTGTAACAGACTCAGCCTGTTACATATGTGTAACAGTAGCTGCCTATTACATGTACATAATTACAAACTGTAATTACAGGCTGTTCCATAACTTAGTTACATAGTAAGTACATTTTGTTTCATGTAAGTACAACAGCTACTACTAAGTACTTAAACATGTAATTACTCTGTATTATGGACATCTTAAAATAAAGTGTTACCAACTTTTCTTTTGGAATCTTTATTTTAAAGGTTTAATCCTAGAGACATTGAGATCTTAGTTCAGCTCCATGTCCAAATTATTGTATCCTTTTTTGCACCAAATGTGGTTTTGTGTTTATTTAGTCATCAATGTTGATTGACACTGTCAATATGCAAATAATAATAACAGTTACCCAGGGTTTAGAAATGTAGAGTGTGACTTGTCAGATTATGAATGACCAAGATAAATTAACTCTTAAGTAAATAATGAACAGTGCGAAATATAAAATAATATTACCCAGAATCCCATTTACCCTGGGGTTAATTTTTACCCAGTGTTAATTATTTCAACTGTGAGAGACGTTAAATATTTGAGGTACTATCAGTGATTCTGCCAAATATGCCCTTTAGTAGTAGATACTGCTTGATCTATGACTATGCTTCATATTTTATTAAAAAAAAAAAAAAAGTTCTAATTAATCCAGGTGAAGGAAATCTGATGAGGCATGGGATTTGTTTCAAACATGTTATAAGACTGCATATCTGAACCCTTGGTTGCTTCAGAAGCTGTTAAAATGAACAAAATCCCTTTTCAAATACCCCCGAAGCTGATTCAAATATATAGAATCTTATGAATAGAATACAGAGAGCAATGTAATGTGCCTCAACTTGACCATTTCAGTGCCTTATTAGCTCTCTGACAGGTATGTTATTATGATATTCAACATTACTTATTTTTCAGACATTGTTCTTTAAAAAGTAATGGCTGTATACAAAGCTACCAACATTTGGTTTTTGACCACTGTAAATGGGTAATATTCAACAATCTGAATGTTTCAACAATCTCATTGAGGCCCTCATATCTCTGGTACTGAATGATACAGGGCCTTGAAAATGAAGACTCCAAAAGAAAAGTTTATTAGCAACTAGAGGTAACACTTTATTTTAAGGTGTCCTTGTTGCACATTACATGTACTTACTTCCTTGTTGCACATTACATGTACTTACTATTATAATAACAATACATTATGCATAATTACATGCAAGTAACCATATAGCAAGTACATAGCTATTAAAATTACTCAGTACTTAAATGTTAAATTACACTGTAACAATGGCACCTTAAAATAAAGTGTAACCAAACTAGAATCTAAAATCATATTGCAATATCTTTAGTACTTTTTGAGTTAAAGGCATGCAAACTTTGGAAAAAGAATACTTATGGCACTCAGACAGGTATGTTCAATGCAGTTGTTTTGACAAGGAAACAAGATACATTTCTAGTTTCAACATTATTTGTTCTTCAGAGATTCCTCTTTAAAAAAAAAAAAAAGTATCTCATTTTTTCAAAGTGACCCATATTTGGTTTTTGACCACTGAGAATGTGTACAATTTAACGATTTACTCCTGGAGCCATTTTAAAATTCCAGTATCTCTGGAACCAAACCAAGTAGGGCCTTAAAAATGAAAATGCTAAAAGGCAAGTTTGTTAAGACCCAATATCTAAAATGGCATTAAGATATATTTAAGGCTTTTTGAGTTACAGGTCTGCAAACATGGGAGAAAAAAATTGAAAAGTGCTCTTTCCCCATTTTTGAATGGTCAGCATAACCCCCTGTAATTTGGCTCTGAATCTCAGGTGAAAAAGTTTGTCCAGGCCTTGAGGCATCAAAGAAGCTCTAAATCAGGTGTGCTCAATCCTGTTCTCTACTTTTCTGCAAAAGTTGGTTCCAGCCCTGCTCCAGCACATCTGTCTGTAATTATCATGTGTTCGAGGTAGTTAGTTATTAGCTGGTTCATGTGTGTTTGATCGGAGTTGGAGCTAAATTTTGCAGGAAGGTAGATCTGCTTGAACAGGATTGGCATGATGTTCCTTTCACTATGGATTTCAGTTGGGATCACTTATTATTATTATTATTATTATTATTATTATTTATTTTTTACAACCTGCCCTGTCTTTGATCAGTCGTCTTCAGTTACACTTTGAAAAGTACTGTTTATCTATAATAGGGCTGCCCTCGACTAAAGATTTTTCTGGTCGACTAGTAGTCATTCATTTTAAGCATTAATTGACTAATCGCACGCTTATTAATAAACCATTTAAATCATAATAATGAGCTTTTAATTGCCCACATAGCCTAATATGCGCTCTAGTGCACACATAAGCTTTGCCACAGCACACTGGCAGATCTAATGATTATGAATGTGTCGGGGAAAAACAGTGAATGCGCCTGTATGCATGTTTCACACAGACTACATAATCTGAGAATATTTGTTTTCCATTTGAATTGGTTAAAGTAGGCTAGACATTTCACTCTCGCTATATATATTTTTCATGCATGTTATGCAAGTATACACAGAGTTTTACACTCAAGTTCACAGAGACGGAGACGGCAGAAAGTGCATGCTGTTTGCTTTCATTATTTTACAAAAGCGCAATGTTTTTTTGTTGTTGTGAGTGATACAAATAAATGTAGAGTCTTTACAGCTTCGAAAGATGTATTACTCTTAACTGTATGAGCAAAAATGAGGCAGTATTTTAAGAGCAAGTGACCACACTGGTGCCTCCATCTGTCTTGCAGTGGCGCGCTACTATTCAGCTTCCACACTCCGCACAAACACTTGAATAGTGCACACTTTTCTAGGTTAACATTAAATTGAGCGGCCGTGTAAAGTTGCTACTATTAACATAGTGTCACGCTTCGGCTGCTACAGCGCATGAACGAGGAGATGAAGGAGATTCACAATCACAGACTTTAATGGACAAGATAGCCAGGAACATACATGTAGAGCAGGGTGTAGACAATACAATACCGGACAGGAAACAGGGCAGAACACACTATAAATACTAAACATAATGAAGGGAAGACTGGACACATCTGGAACCAGATTAACAGATAATCAAACTAAACGAGGACAGGAAACAGGAAGGACCAAATATGGGCATAAGGGGAACAAAGCACAAGACGCAACAAACACAAGCCTGACATGACGCCCCCCCTCCGAAAGGCGCGTCCTCACGCCATACAACATCAACAGGGTGAGAGGTTGGGCACTCTGGAGGCCCCCTGGGACAGGGACACAAAGACAAGACAGACGGCCTCCAGGGCAGTGCCGTTCCGGAACCCATGGCGGAGCAGGGAGCTCGGGCGGCCTTGGCGGAGCTGGGAGCTCAGGCGGCCATGACAGAGTTGGGAGAACAGGAGGCCATGGCGGTGCAGGGAGAACAGGAGGCCATGGCGGTGCCTCGTCCTCGGCCCAGCCACTCCAGCCAGAGCCATACTACCCCCCCCAAAAAAAAAATCCTTGGGGAGACTTCTGGGGCTGAACTCAGGGACTGGAGCCCTCCGTGGGCAAAACAAAGAATCTGGAGCCCTTCCTGGGCTTAAATTTGGATCTGGAGCCCTTCCTGGGCTTAACTCGGGATCTGGAGCCTTTTCAGGGCTATCCACAGGATCATGAGCCCTCACTGGGCTAGGCTTGGAATCCGAGGACCATACAGGGCATGACTGGAGCTCAACAGCACTCCTTGTGCTGGATGTGGAGTCAGGGGCCCTCTCAGGGGTGAACTCGGGAACCGCTTCTATTGAGGCAGCCGGAGAAGTAAGCAGCTTGGGAATGGCCTCCGTGGCCATTACAAGAGAAGCTGCCATCTTCTGAGGGACCCCAACAGACAAGACAAGACAAGACCGACAAGATCAGTTCCTGTGGACATGACAAGACTTCTGGGGACATGACTTGACTTTGGTCAGAGGCTGGAGCCTGCACTGGACTCTGGTCAAGGGCTGGAGCCTGCACTGGACTCTGGTCAAGGGCTGGAGCCTGCACTGGACTCTGGTCAAGGGCTGGAGCCATCATAGGAGCACACTTTTGAGGAGCGGGCACTGGAAGGCGCTCTGGCAGGTACTTTTTAGGAGCAGGCGCTTTCGTGGAGCAGGCACTGGAGGGCGCTCTGGCAGGCGCTTTCGTGGAGCAGGCACTGGAGGGCGCTCTGGGAGGCATTTTCGTGGAGCAGGCACTGGCTTCGGAACCGCCGAAGGGCTTGCCGGCGGGCTTGCGTGGGCCGCGGACGGCGGCGGGCTTGAGGGAGCCGTGGACGGCGGGTTTTGACTTTTTTCATCACAGGGCGATGGTAGTTGGCCCTGAGCCAGAACAGCAAATTAATGGTGGCGTCATTCAGCGCCGTTGCCGCGGCAAGCCCGCAGAATTCCTCGGCGTACTCGAAGAAAAGGAGATCTAGGGCGGCGAATCGTGTGGCGTCCATGCCGCGGGGGGAAAAAAACAGGACAAAACAAAAAACTTTCAAAAACGAAACCAAAACACGGGAGAAAAAGGCGCCGCTCATGTTCTGTCCGGTCCGGTTTTCTGTCACGCTTCGGCTGCTACAGCGCATGAACAAGGAGACGAAGGAGATTCACAATTAATATTACTCTTAACTGTATGAGCAAAAATGAGGCAGTATTTTAAGAGCAAGTGACCACACTGGTGCCTCCATCTGTCTTGCAGTGGCGCGCTACTATTCAGCTTCCACACTCCGCACAAACACTTGAATAGTGCACACTTTTCGGTTAACAGAAAAAGGCGCCGCTCATGTTCTGTCCGGTCCGGTTTTCTGTCACGCTTCGGCTGCTACAGCGCATGAACAAGGAGACGAAGGAGATTCACAATCACAGAGTTTAATGGACAAGATAGCCAGGAACATACATGTAGAGCGGGGTGTAGACAATACAATACCGGACAGGAAACACAGGGCAGAACACACTATAAATACTAAACATAATGAGGGAAAGACTGGACACACCTGGAACGAAATTAACAGATAATCAAACTAAACGAAGACAGGAAACAGGAAGGACCAAATATGGGCATAATGGGAACAAAGCACAAGACACAACAAACACAAGCCTGACACATAGCCTATTTCAGATGATAAGCCATATTTGAGGTCGATGAATGATAGGCGAGTTTTTGGATGTCCTAACCGACTGTATTAAGACCAGTTGTTAACAATCTGTCCATCTCAGACTGCGTTACTTTGCCGCTTCCTGTGGATGTTTTTATTTGTATTTTTTTCTGCAACTAATGAAATTTTGGTTGACCAAGCCTCTTTTCATTAGTGGTGTGCCATATCATACCGTCCACGATAATACCAGTATAAATTTTTACATGATAAAAAAAGTGTCATATTGCAATATCAATGATATAGCAACTTGGTGACGTATTTACTAGGGATGCACCGATTATTCGGCAGCCGAAATTATTCGGCTAAACACCAAAAGAGCTTTTTTTTTTTTTTTTCTGCTATTTTTGGCCAAATAATTTTGGCTGCTGAACAAGCAAAAAGACAGAAAAAATTGTACTGAACAATGACGTGACTCAATCAAATAGAGGCACGCACTAATGCAGCAAACACGTCTACAGTGTGAAAGTATTTAAAACTGTCCGAGAGAGACGCAACAATCATTACAAGCACTAACAGCGAGAGACTGTTTAGTACTGCGTCGCATGTCTTCCATGAGAAGAGGGAGGGGTGGTTGTTGCTGGTTACTGTATGATGATTAAAATAGCGAAATGGCCTTAATTAAATACACTGCAGAACGTTATGTTTTCTAATACATGCATGAATTGCATTCAAACAGCGCTGCAGGAGCTCGCGACGCTGTCTAGTTAGCCAGGGTTCAAAGTCCAAACCGCGAGGGAAATCTATGCTGAAACTGTTACTCGTCACTTGCTCGGTAACACTTTTATGAATTTTTACAAGGTATGTGACAATGTGATACCTGCATCTTCCCAAATTGGTAATGAGAATAATTTATAAATCTGCTGCAGTCAACAAAAAGAAGCACTGAGGACTTCCTGCGGGTTTCCATCAAAATAAAAGCTCCATCAACATTCGTAAATGTTAGTATTGTAATATTACTGTTGTTCTGTTAAATAAAATTAAAAAGTAAGACAATAATAAAGATAATAATTACAACAGCTCTATTAATACATTTATTATAATGTTCACACATAGTGTTCAAATTGGCATCTGTAATATTTTCTAATGTTTTAAAAGAATTCACTTCTGCTCAGCAAGGCTGCATTTATTTGCATGCCTGATTCAAGAAGGGGTTCTCAAAAATGGCCACAAAATATTATTTTACTAACTTATTAATTGTTAAATTGTGCTTTGTTGGTATAATATCTGCTAGAATGTTAAAAAATGTTCAGTGTTAAATAAGTATTTTTAAATTGTTTTGTATTAGTGTACAATGTTTAAAAATAATCATTTATTCCATGTATTTGACACATTTGAAAATTTAAAAAAAAGTAACGCAATAGTTACTTTCCATGGTAATTGGTTACTTTTATAATGATGTAACTCAGTTACTAACTCAGTTACTATTTGTGAGAAGTAACTATAACTAATTACTTTTTTTAAAGTAACTTGCCCAACACTGGTCACTACTATTGCACTATAATGCTGCTTCTGCCACCTTATGACAATAGATTTACACTTCGAATTAGGTAGTCTGTCATCAATGACAGTAGCTCATTGGAAAAGGATAGAAAATACCCTTCATTGTGTTTGCACTAATAAATGCTGCTGCCTGCCAACTGCAATCACTAATAAAACGTTCCATATTTTTTGTATATCGTCATAAATATCATTATCACAAATATTCTTGAAATATCATGATATAATTTTGAGGCTATATTGCCCACCCCTACTTCTCATCAACTACCGGTTAGTCGAATATTAGGGGGCAGCCCTAATCTGTAATGAATTCATAAATTCATTCTTGCCGCTGTAAGAGTTGATTGATATATTTGTGAATATTTTCATTTTAAACATACAGCTAAAAAAGGCAGCTTCAGTCTACAATTCCTACAAAGCTTTGAGAACATAATTTTACATTCAGTGTAATTGATCAGTTATTCATCATTTTTATGCCATCGTGAAATGCTTTTGATGCAGTGGTCAGAAGTTTTTTCAGTATGTAATGAACTGAGAGTAACAATTTTAATTTAGATAAAGTGGCTTAAGCAGCTGTTCAGTCAGGCATACTCTACATATAGACATAGAATTGTTTTGTGCGAGCACTGATTCCTTGTTATAGATAAGCATGTTTTAGAGACCAGCATGCAGCCAGTTTGTGCTGCCTTTTCTGTATTGCAATCATGCAGAATGTTTTCAGACGAGTCACCAGTTCTGTATCTGTGTTGACACTCAGCACCATTGTGTATATCAGGAAACCACTGTAATTATTTTCAAAAGGGTATAATTACTCAATCAATTTCTACCATAGGATAGCAACTAATGCCAACACTGTGGAGACAATACTTCACGGCAGTGTGGGACTGTTGACGGCGAGGAGCGGCGGTCATCTAGTATCTCTACAGTGTTATGTTTCTCCAAATGACATCTTTGAGGAGGGAACAGGAGCCCAACTGAACTACACTGATGTCAATAGTAAGAAAACAGTGTCAACAAAAATAGTTGAATGGATTTACTTAAAAAAAAAAAGTTTTTATAATTAAAGGACATTGGTTAATATCTTCTCTTGTGTTCCACAGTTCCTCGTACTTTAGGTGTGAGTGTGTCGGTGACTGTTGAGGGCATCACATCGGTTTACAAGCTACCCATTGCTCCTCTTATCACAGGATCTCATCCAGTGGACAACAAAGGGTCAGATTTATAAAGAATTAAAGTTCAATTAAAAATGAAAAATTTTCTCTACCATAGTGTAATCTGGTGTAATTTTTTCCATGGAAGAGCAGAATTTTCTTGACCGGGGCCTATGTGGCTTGTGCATTATATATGATAACTTTGCATGAGAAGTATGTACTGGTTGTTCCACTTGTCTTGTTAATGGTTTATTAACTGTTTATTTAAGGCTTCATTTTTCATTCAAGATATTTTCCCCCCCTCTAGGACTCCATCATTTTCTTCTGTAACAAACTCGAACTGTGTAGATTTACCAGCATGTTTCTTCCTGAAGATGAATCGCTTGATGCCGTTCTCTTTATCATATATAAAAAAAATGGGCAGTACTACAGGTATGTATATAATCCTGTTTGAAACCTTAGGTGTAGAATTGATCTTAAAGGGGTGGTTGACTGTTTGTTTTTTTTTCTAGGCTTGATTGTGTTTATGGGGTGCAGTCAAACGTGTTCGTTTTTTAAAAAACACATTATTTTTCACATAATTTACCTTTATTCCACACCTCTCTGTCCCTTCTCCTCTAAACGCCCCGATTATTTCCTGGTTTTATGAAGCCCCTTCCTCAGAAATACATGAAGGGCTCTGATTGGTTAGCTGGTCCAGCGTGTTGCGAGTCACTAAACCACTAAGCCTCTACTGCGCGTCTGAACGTCGCGCCCCTCAGCTCAGCGGCATGTGCTCTGGTTGTATTGTAAACAATGGTGTCATCTATATTGCTTATCAGTTTGAGCCCGAATTAGACGCAGAGAATATTAGTGAAGAGGATCACGCAGAACCTGTGCAAGCACGGCTTTTAATGGTTTGTTTTTTTTTTGTTTGTTGTTGGTTCATACTTTTAGATATGCTGTTATTTGTAAGTGCTATTGCCTCTGTTAGCTTTTAATATACGGTTTTACCCTAATTAAAGCCTTAATACAGCACGGCAACCGTACGCGCGTCCATGTATAACGCTTCTCATAGCTATGTGAAAATAAGTGTATAATTGGAACAGTTTGTTGGAGCTGATCTGAATGAGAGAGAGAGAGATACAGAGCATGTGCAGAGCAGGGCGACACGAGTAACAGTATTAAGAACCGCTGCTTTAAAACATATGATTTTGAAACTTGTGAATCCATTAGAATCATTAGAAGACAGAATCGTGTTTCATATATGAATAGATTTTTACATGCACACCTAGTTTTCTCTTCCTCTTCTCTAAAGCAGCGCAGAATGGCCTCACCCCCTTTGCTGCGTGTTCCCGGGGGTAGGGTTTATCTGGGTCCGTGACGTATCAGACCTGGGAAGTAACTCGTTGTAGTCCCCTACCAGTCGTTTTTGTAGGCATTAAACTGCCAGAATTTTAAAAGACGATATCTCCGTTTGCATTGAACTTTCAGCATCGTAACTTTGCAGATATTGTTTATGCTCAAACATCAACATTACACATTAATTAACCTTAAAAAAAGTGAAATCGCAATCAACCACCCCTTTAAGTTAGATGTTTTGAAACTAAAGGTGGATGACTTTAGTTGACTACTATATCAAAGGGGTTATTATTATTACTTATTATACTTCTGCTATTAAAGGGATAGTTCACCCAAAAAGGAAAATTCTGTCATTAATTACTCACCCTCATGTCGTTCCAAACCCGCAAGACCTCTGTTCATCTTCAGAACACAAGTTAACATCTTTTGATGAAATCCGAGTGTTTTCTGACCGTGCATAGACAGCAATGCAACTACCATGTTTAAGGCCCAGAAAGGTAAGAAGGACAATTCAACAATTTCTTCTTCTGAATACTTCTCTTCAGAACAGGGTTTGTACGGTCATGAAAAACCTGGAAAAATCATGGAATTTTAAAACAGCAATTTCCAGGCCTGGAAAAGTTTTGGAAAAATAAATAAAGTTTTGGAAAAGTCATGGAAATTTATTTCACAAATCTCTGTATAGCAGAGTTATGTTTAATCGGGTCCTGAATTTTGGTGTGGGATTGCACATAGCCTATAGCCTATCACATAGTTTGCATAGTTCCCGCAAATTTCAAGTTTAAAATGAGGGAAATTCCTGAACACATTTATTCAATATAGCGTGTAGGTTAGATCATTAAATAAATTCACACAAACTGTCAGATCAGTCATTTGAAAACCGCGTGAGCAGGCACCAATTTGTTTCTGCCAGTGGGTGGAATAAATAATACACACATTATTTCTATGAGGTTGTGCTTCACTAAAAAAAAAAAAATAATAATAATAATAAATACCTGTTTTACAAAAAGCACTTATTCACGAGTATACAGGACAAAGTTTGAGGGCACACACGTAATATCTGAGGGAGCGCAGAGCCCCGATCACTATGGGAGAGCAAGCCCGCTATGTAGTGCTGGTGCCCTCTCATATTACAATAATGCACTCTCGTCTTTTGCCATTAAACACAAAAAACTGTCTCAAATTAACTATAAAAGCAAGAATAAAGTCATAAAAGCTGCAATCTATTACTTAGTCTCTGTTCATTTTAACCAATATCTCGTGTTTTTCTGTGGGTTTTTCAAAGGATGAAATTCAGGTCCTGAGTTGAACTGATAATATTGGTTAAATAAATTAAAATATTCAGTGCTGTGATGAAATGTTTTCTGCGTGGAGTAACGTCATGGCAGTTGCAGCTTGTTCTAATTATTAAAGCAAACAAGTCTATGGAGGAATATTCAGGGCAATTTTCAAAAGGAATTGCAAATTGTGTTTTCAATTGCGTTTTTCATATGTGGATGCATAAATTGTGACAATCTAAATGCAATTGCAAATCTTGCATTACCGTTTGCATTTTCACTTTCGCGAACGCACAATGACTGCCACATTTCAAATGAAAAAGCATAGTCCATTTGCAACTGTATTTCCCATGTCTTACGATTTATGAGTCTGTCATATTTAAATAGTAATATTAATTACCACATTTGCTTTTTCACTCTCTCTGCATCATGCATGTAACCTGCCAAAACTCAAATGGAATCGCAATTTCTTTTGCATTTGAATTTCTGATGTCTACACGGAAAGCTGTCAATCAATGTGAGGGGCAGGACTATACTATGGGGCATGCTTTATTGGGAGGTGACATCACTCACAGACGACCGTGCAGAATGCTTTGATCAATGTAGGTATTCAGTAAAGGCTCTGCTAAAGGTAGCTGCCAATCAGTTTGTGCCTGTGTGAAGGAACAGACAACCTTCTTGGCACAATACATAATTATGTCTTTCTTTCTTTTTTTTTACCCCAAATACGATTATCCCCTGCTAACAGCGGGAGCAACAGCGGTACCCACAATAGGTCAATAATCACTATCACTCAAACGCTTTTCACCTCTATCAACATCTCTCAGTGTTTCTCTCACTCCAATTGACTCCAATTGAGTAAACAGACAGTGCAATTCTAGACTTATTACAGTACATTTTATTCCTTTCTTTTAATCTGTAATAATACGGAATTTCTAAGTGGCCATGCATTATAATTTTTTTCTTTCTTGTTTTCTCGTGATCATGACTTAATTTTCTCGCGATCTCAACATTACGTTGTTTTCTCGTGATCTTGACATAACAAAAGTGGTTCTTTGAACAATGATTGTTTGATTTTTAAAACACAATGCATAGTCTACTGTTGCTATAGTAACAAACGCAACCTTGACAGGGACATTCTAAAATGCTTGACCTGGCTTAATGCGTTAATTGAGAGTCTTTTTAAAAGACCAAACTCAGTATACACATTATTAGTAATTCATACTATGTACAGACAAGAAGATGAGCCCATAATAAGAACGCAGTGCATTTAATTCCACGTTAAGCATTTTCCTCCCATAGAGTAGCCTACCGTATGGACAACACTTAGCGTGGCTTAATGCGTTAAAGGAGTGTTTTTAAAAGAACAAACTCAGAAAACACATCATTAATATGAAAACTTTCTATGTACAGGACAAGCAAATGAGCTCATAATAAGAACGCAATGCGTTTAATGCATTAAGCATTTTACCCATAGAAAACCATTGCATATTATAATTTATTAATAATGTGTTTACTGAGTTTGGTCTTTAAAAAAAACTCTCTTAACACATTAAGCAACGTTAAGCATTTTACAATGCCCCTTTGAGGCACAAATGATCGACAGATGACCGTGCGCTCTTATACTGTATCTTGTGCAGGGACATGCACAGACATTTTGAGGGGCAGGGGCTCAAGTGGGAAAAAAAAGGGCACTTCTCATATTTGTTTTAATTTTTTTTCTAAACAAAACGTTATAAATATTAACACAACTCTGACTGACTTACCAATTTATTTTAATTCCCTCACAGTCCAATTGTTTCATGTTGTTTCATTTTTCAACAGATGTCTACAAAATAATCAGTTCACATAGAGACCATGGTCTTCTTTAGCCGTCACTAATTTTATTAACTAAGCCACAATGTGCATGTTTTCTATGCTACTAGTTTCAAGTATATATTTAGAATAATGACTGCACAAAGGAGAGGGACATATTTTCACTAATTATTTGTTTATTTTGCACGAGACAATAAATTGATTTAATTATTTTAATGTTATTGTAGACCTAATATAATAATGAGCAAGATTAATTTTTAATGAGCCAAAAAGAATGCACGTCACACCTCTGTTTATCAATTTGCACTGGCTACCAAAAGCTGCTCGCATAAAATTCAAGGCGTTAATGTTTGCCTACGAAACCACCACTGGCTCTGCACCCCTTTACCTAAATTCATTACTTCAGACTTATGTGCCCTCTAGAAGCTTGCATTCTGCAAGTGAATGTCGCTTCATTGTGCCATCCCAAAGAAGCACAAAATCACTTTCACGGACTTTTAAATTAAATGTTCCCTCCTGGTGGAATGACTTGCCCAACTCAATCAGAGCAGCTGAGTCCTTAGCCGTCTTCAAGAATCGGCTAAAAACACATCTCTTCCATCTTTATTTGACCCCTCTAACTCTAGCACTCTCTATTCTAATTCTATTCTTTAAAAACAAAAAAAAACTAACACTAGCTTTTCTAATCTTTTTGTATTCTATTTTTCTTTTTTTATTATACAACTAACAAAAGCAAAAAAGGCCTCTAACACTAGCTTGCTCTATTCTTTTTCTTTTCTAGCTGTTTTCTTTTTATTTATTATATAATTAAAAAAAAAAAAAAACCTGTGTACTGCGTTAAGCTAACTGAGACTGCATTTGCATATCATTGCTCTTTTGTTGATTTTTATTGCTTCCACTGTCCTCATTTGTAAGTCGCTTTGGATAAAAGCATCTGCTAAATGACTACATGTAATATATATGCCCATGATAGGCTATATTGCCTTAGCTAAACTTTAGCTAGCTGATTATATGGTAGCTAATGAGTCATGGATGTTAGCAAGACAAATTAACTTTGACTTTTGGATAATTACCTGTAAATCGCATTTCGAGGGGTGTCCCCCGGTAAAAATAGTGTTCCGGAAGGTAAAATACACATTTTTTGGCAGGGGTTCCCCTGGTACATTTCGCACTCCAGGGGCTAAAAAACACGTTATTGGGGTCGCTTCAACCCGCAGACATCAAAAACAACCTGCGGCAACAGTGTTAAAGTAGCCCATTTGGCAACGCTGCCTCTACACCAAAACAAACACAACCGGAAAGGGAGGGAGGGCTTCACTTCTGTGGCTCTCTCTCTGTCTGTGACTGTGATGTGAGCAACGCTACTTCTGTGCTGCGCACTGCGCAGAGAAGCGAAGGGGAGAAAGGCATCGGAACGTGACAGTCTCAGCATTTCCCAACCCACCCGACCTTATATGTATTCATTTATAAAAAAAAAAAAAAAAAAGAAAACTCCCCAGAAAAAAGGGCACTTTCTCTCAAGGAAGAAAAAGGGCAGGTCCTCAAGCCCCCTTTGATGTCTATGTGTGCACGTGCCTGATCTTGTGGATATTTCAGCAATGTTGCTTCACTTAGAAATAAAGTCTACAATAAATAAATTAAATATAGGCTAATCAAACACTGCTGATTTTGTCCAGAGTTAGGCTACACTAAACATTTTATTTGTGTAATTAACGTTTAAATGGTCTAAAAACTTCAGAATGCGGAGAAGAGCCTATTCTAAAAAATAAAATAAAATCTTGGTTTCAACTTACTTTAATTCACTTTACTCATTTTGTTTGAAAATAAAATGATATATAATAATATATTATAATTGTTTGTGATTTTTATTAGTCATGTAGGATAGGATTTGATGTCATGTGCGTTACAAGCTTGTGATGCTGTTTTGTGTGTGAGTGTGTGTGTGTGGTTTCCTAAAAAGAAATGTAGAAAATATAAAAGATTAGGCTACAACACTATATAACATCACTGAACTAAGTTATACACATATGCAAATCACATTTCTTTTTAATATACATTTATTAACAAAATGGATTAAAAATAAGAAAGATGCAAATTACAAATACGATCGCTGTAAATGATAAACTGATGAGTCGTGCAGCATTAATAATGTAATGATAACAGATACAATTTCAAACTAAATGGTCATATTTATTCAAGCATTCAACATTTATAAGTTTAAATGTCAGTAACTCCCCATCAGTAGTTCTATACTTCCACCTGTTGGCGCAGTTGTGTAACTTAGAGAACAACTTTTGTTATGTTGAGATCACGAGAAAAATAAGTCGTGTCCATGAGAAAACAAGAGGGAAAAAATAATAATAATGCATGGCCGCTTAGAACTTCCGTAGTAATAGAGAGCGTGTCAGCTGCCTCAAGATGTTTTAATGTTTGCACTCCGATTGAGGCACATAAGCAAACAAACAGTGCAAATCTACACACATTTACCTATTTTTCACCAATATCTAGCACTTCAGCTTCATTCATCACACCCAAAGAAAAACAGTAGTGCTTTACAACTATAGGACAGGAAGAGCTAAATAAATTTATCACTGCATCTAATCCAACAACATGTCTATTAGATCCTGTACCCACTAAATTACTGAAAGAGTTGTTACCTGTAGCAGAAGAACCGCTTCTCAATATTATTAACTCATCGTTATCTTTAGGTCACGTCCCAAAACCATTCAAGCTGGTGGTTATTAAGCCTTTTATTAAGAAACCACAACTAGATCCTAGTGAACTGGCAAATTACAGACCCATTTCAAATCTTCTGTTTATGTCTAAAATTTTAGAAAAAGTTGCGTCTACTCAATTGTGCTGCTCCTTGCAAAAAAAAAATTGTATCTATGAAGAATTTCAGAGATTGACAGTTATGGTCAGGTTTCAGGCCCCAGCATAGCACAGAATCTGCACTTGTTAAGATTACAAATGACTTGCTTCTTGCGTCAGACCAAGACTGCATCTCATTGCTAGTTTTTCTTGATCTTAGTGCTGCGTTTGACACTATAGATCATGACATACTCGTAAATCGATTACAAAACTATACGGGTATTCAAGGGCAGGCTTTAAGATGGTTTAGATCCTACCTGTCCGATCGCTACCACTTTGTTTATTTAAATGGTGAGTCATCTCAGTTATCACCAGTAAAGTATGGAGTGCCACAAGGATCTGTCCTAGGTCCTCTGCTATTTTCAATATACATGTTGCCCCTTGGTAATATTATTAGAAAATATGGGATTAGTTTCCATTGTTATGCTGATGATACTCAACTATATATCTCAACAAGACCAGATGAAACTTATAAATTATCTAAGCTTCCTCTGCAGTCAAAAATCTGGGTGTTATATTAGACAGCAACTTGTCTTTTGAAAATCATATTTCCCATGTTACAAAAACAGCATTCTTCCATCTTAGAAACATTGCCAAGCTACAAAACATGTTACCTGTTTCTGATGCATAAAAGCTAGTTCATGCATTCATGACCTCTAGACTGGACTATTGTAATGCACTGCTAGGTGGTTGTCCTGCATCTTCAATAAACAAGCTTCACCTAGTCCAAAATGCAGCGGCTAGAGTCCTTACCAGGTCAAAGAAATATGAACTTATTACCCCAATTTTACAGTCCCTGCACTGGCTACCTATTAAGTTCCATATCAGTTACAAAATATTACTATTTACCTATAAGGCCCTTAATGGTTCAGCTCCTGCATACCTAACTAGTCTTCTATCACGCTACAATCCATCACGCTCCTTAAGGTCGCAAAACTCTGGACTTTTGGTAGTACCTAGTACCATAGCAAAGTCCACTAAATGAGCAGTGTTGGGAGTAACGCATTACAAAAGTAATGCATTACAGTAACGGATTACTTTCTGCTGTAACGCAGTAGTGTAAGGCATTACTAATCAATTTTCAGTAATATTTTACTCGGTACATGTTCAGTAACGCTTGCATTAAAACACACTTTTAGCTCAAAATTAATTTTTTTTTTTTTTTTTTTAATTTAAAGTCGGGCTCCCGACTTTTTATGTCCCTAGGGCCGGGCTTCGGGCCAATATTCACGTCATAGTTCAGACGCGGGCCGGTCCTCGGGCCTGTTTTAGGCTTCTCCTTATCTTTATATTTTAGACATCCATCAATTATTGATGAAAAAAATTGCCGCGCTGGTGGAAACAACATGAGTCCATGCTGCCGCGACTGTCAAGAGCGGCTCGACGGTATTTAGTGTCCCGCAGCAGCAGCGAGCCGTCAACACAGTTGAAGAGTTCTGCTTCAAATACACGCAATAAAGCTTGCCGTAAAGCCCCAGCAAAAGTAATTACCATGAATCTGTCCGGGGGAAATAGTAAGGATTCGCCATCTCCTCATTAGACGCGCCTTTAGAGAGAAGTGCATCTTCACGGATAACGATTGTATTAAAGAGTTTTTGTTTTCGTTTTTATTTATTTCGTTAAGTAGTAATTTAAAGCTTTCTATAAATATATTTATCATGTCTGTGAGGCATGTATTCGTTGTCTTTCGGTTCATTTTTGTGAAGCGCTCCTGTTCAAGATAAAAGCATGACGTTTTGTTGATATTGTGAGTGCACACAAATAAAAGTAGACCCTTTACAGTTCCGAATGATGTATTACTCTTACCTTTATGAGCAAAAATTACGGCGTAAGTTGTTTCCATTGAAAAAAATTGCAATTGATTGCGCTGGTGCCTCCATGTCCTGCGCTTTAGCTTCCACTCTCCGCACAAACTACTGGATGCAGCGCACATTTATTTAGGTTTAACGTTTAAACATTGTTATATGCTTGAACTGTTTTAGTATATCTATAGGTTTTATTTATATATTAGAAGGCTAAATTGATCAAACATAATGATACAAATTTTTTGTCATGGTCCCAGCTGCCTTGAGATCATTGACAAGATCCTCCTGTGTAGTTCTGGGCTGATTCCTCTCCATTCTCATGATCATTGAAACTCCACGAGGTGAGATCTTGCATGGAGCCCCAGTCCGAGGGAGATTGACAGTTATTTTGCGTTTCTTCCATTTGCGAATAATCGCACCAGCTGTTGTCACCTTCTCACCAAGCTGCTTGGCGATGGTCTTGTAGCCCATTCCAGCCTTGTGTAGGTCTACAATATTGTCCCTGACATCCTTGGACAGCTCTTTGGTCTTGGCCATGGTGGAGAGTTTGGAATCTGATTGATTAATTTCTTCTGTGGACAGGTTGTCTTTTATACAGGTAACAAACTGAGATTAGGAGCACTCCCTTTAAGAGAGTGCTCCTAATCTCAGCTCCTTACTTGTATAAAAGACACCTAGGAGCCAGAAATCTTGCCAGAAAAATTGACATCCCGTGGTAACTAGGAATTACAGAAACTTCAGTCTGGATCCAGAACACCTGAGAAGAGATGATGCCAACCCTTCAGAGGACCTCAGATGATGCCAACCATGAAACAACATACAGAACTACCAAATTTTGCTACAAGTTTGATTGCAACACATAATCTATTAATGAACATTAATAAACTTAATCGTGTTCATTGTCTGTTTGATTGTCATTAACTGATTTTTACCGTACATTTCTGCCATATGTACATCAACTTGACATAGCCACCACTGATAAGCTACTACTAATATATTGTAGAATCTTTAATTTTCTGTAAAGCTGCTTTGCAATGATTTGTATCGTGAAAAGTGCTGTACAAATAAGCTTGAATTGAATTGAACTGAATATCTTATAATAGAGCACCTACCTCAAGGTCTCTCAGTCTGTTTACACTCCAATTGATACACGACAAAACAGAAAATGCTGCTACTCCTACTCTGCCTGCCCTAGATGAGACTTCACTTTACACCAATCGGACCTGAGTGCAGCTGTCACAGAACATGCCACAGCCAAGGTGAATTAATATTAAAATTCATGTGCAGCAATCGCAGTGTCCGGTGGCTGTGCACAGTGAGAGATCTTGAGACTTTTGTGACACTTTGGTGCCACGGGACGCGTGCCCCATAACGGATTAAAACTGTTAAAATATAAAATAATATAAAATATAAAGTAGTGTGGAAAATGGGTAAATAAATATAGATTGGCACTGTTCTGTTTGCTTACGGGCATCAGTCAGAGTGCAAACAGTAAAAAAAAAATCTTGAGGCAGGTGTGACGTGCTCTATTACAGATTAAAAGAAAGGAATAAAATGTACTGTAATAAGTGTAGAATTGCACTGTCTGTTTACTCAAATCAATCGGAGAGAGAAAAACATTGAGAGATGTTGAGACTGGTGAAAAATGTTTGGGTAATAGTGAATATTGACCTATTGTGCATACTGTTACCGTTATCCCGCTGTTAGCAGGGGATAATCGCTGCATTTGAGGTAAAAAAAAAAAGAAAAGAAAAAAAAGACAGTATTGTATTGTGCCAAGAAGGTTGTCTGTTCGTTCACACAGGCATGAACTGATTGGCAGCTGCCTTTAGTGGAGCCTTTACCTCCATTGATCAAAGCATTCAGCACAGTCGCCTGTGAGTGACGTCACCTCTCAATACAAACACGCCCCATAGTATAGTCCCGCCCCTCACATTGATTGACAGCTTTCTGTGTAGACACTGGAAATTCAAAATACAAAAGGAATTGCGATTCCATGATGCAGAGAAAGTGAAAAAGCAAATGAGGTAATTAATATTGCTATTTAAATATGACAGGATCATAACTCGTAAGATATGGGAAATACAGTTGCAAATGGACTTTGCTTTTTCATTTGAAATGTGGCAGTCACTGTGTGTACGCGAAAGTGAAAATGCAAACTATTATGCAAGATTTGCAGTTGCATTTGGATTGTCACAATTTATGCGTCCACATACGGAAAACGCAATTGAAAATACAATTTGCAATTTCTTTTGAAAAAAGTCCTGAATATTCTTCCATACAAGTCACATTAATTGTCATTTATTTTAGTTAACGTATGCCATGATAAATTTGAACAGATTTTTTTATTGTTGTAAAATAATGGAACATTATAGGTCATGAATATTGTCTCAAAAGTCATGGAGAAGTCATGAACATTTATTGGTGCAAATGTGTACGAACCTTTTCAGAATTTTAATTTTTGGGTGAGCTGTCCCATTAATTTGTCTAAATCGGTGGTTCTCAATTCCACTGCTGTTCCACTCCTCTGCACATTTTGTATGTCTCTCTTAATTGAGAACTATTGGTCTAAATGATAAAATGAAAATCATTATGTATACAGAGGGGTCATTAGATGTGCAGTCATTCGTGTAAAGGGAGAAGAGCAGTGGGGTCATTAGATGTGCAGTCATTCGTG
>JAFVLL020032030.1:0-12011 GCA_021397915.2 Tor tambroides | reverse complement strand
CTGTTTTCTCACATCTCTTTACCTATTCTGACCCACTTCAGGTCTTAAAGTCTCTACTAATGAGCTGATGAGTTGAATCGGGTGTGTTAGATGAGGGAGACAGTGCAGAGCTGCTCCAGGACAGTTTGGGAAACCACTGCATTTCAGAGACACGTTCTTCAATGACTTAAGGCAATCGTCTTTTTGGTAACTTCATTACTTAACTGACGACATAACTATGACATTGCATGCTCGTACTGTAGTTTCTTTCCCGCTTTGATATGAAATGACGCAGAGCACGCGCTGCGAGCACAGTACAGTTCCCGCGCTCGTTTGATTCGTGTCTGCCGCTGTAGTGAGGCTGGAGCGTGCATCTGAAACGTCTCCCGTTCCATGTGCTTGTAAAGACGTTCTGCGTTTAAATAAACAATTTTTGTCAAGAAAATGAGGCCGAATCAGCTGTTTTGAGTGGGGTGGCCAACCCTAGCCCCGCCCCTGCGTTAACGGCATTAAATATTTTTAACGCGTTAAACTGGAAAAATTAATCGCCTGCGTTAACACGCTGATTTTGACAGCACTAATATATATATATATATATATATATATAAAAATTATAAATGTATAAAAATAAATAAATGATAATAAAATAATATTAATATAAGTAATATATTATCATTCCAATTGTGACCTGTGCTAGCAAAACGAGTCGGAATGCGCATGGGTTAATTTTGAGCTACAGACCAAAAAAAAAAAAAAAAAAAAAAGTGAAAAATTTTGATTTTGGTCGAATTTCAGGTCTTCACTAAAATGAGTTTATTAAGCCCTTGTCTCGCAATTCCAATGCTCCAAATAGTAATTAACATCTAAAATGATCTTTATTTGTATGTTTTCTGAGAGGAGTAACTTTTTCTCTTCTTGTGCTGCCGCAGACTGATAGCCTATATGAATTAGGGATGGACATTTTTGGCAATTTCTCATTTCGATCATCCATAAGTTTCAAAAACGAGTACCCGAGTACTCAGGGGGCGGGGGAGAACTGTTTGGAGAACTGTTGGAGAAAACATCTGATGTGTAACATTATATTATATTATATCCGTGCAGTAAGTAGGTCTTGATTTTTTTTTTTCTTACTTGAATGCTTTTGTTTAGATGTAAAATGAAAAAAGTAATGCACTGTAAGAAAGTAATTTGTTATTTTAGCCACAAATAATAAACGTGGCTTTAAACGTGGCACAAATAATAAACTTCAAGCCACAAATAATAAACACAAAAGGACACATGAAGTTATGGTTTACAGCCCTGATCCTGTACGAGAGGTTAATGCCTTGTTCAAAGTCAATAGCGGAAGCGCCAACACACACACACAGAATCACACACACACACACACGGTGTATTACAGATCAGATGATAGTGGGTTCAGTGTGTGCATCACGTCCTCCTCAGACATGCATGCGCTCGCCGATGGCCTCGGCGGCTCTGGCCTCATGCAGGTGAGTTATGTAACAGTGACTCTGTTATAGATGGAGTCACGCAAAACCTTCATCCGCACGTTCACCAGTGTATTGATAACCACAGAGCTGAATACACAACTATTACTTCTCAACACATACTGAATATACTGCAAAGACTGAAAATATCTCCATAATAATATATTTGCTCTGAGAGAAGCATCATTTAAACCAAACTGAACTGATTCAAAATAGTTAAGGCAAGAAAATACTGTAAAAAACTAAAATAATCAAAGTATGTTTTTCACACCGTTTGTAATAAAATAAACAAAACAGAATTATAGTAATTCTTTTTTAATGCATATCACCAATATAACAATCCATATTGATAGACAATATTGACCTACAGATATTAATACTAAAACATTTATCAAATAGGATTTTTTTTGGTATAGGGTTTTTAGCTTTTGTCTTATTTATTTTGTTAGTTGAATGAATGAATGAGGTTACAGGTGCAACCAATAAACAAACCTAGGGATAAAACTTATTAAAACAATATATTAAAAAATCTCAAATTTATCAAAAATGACAAGCAGGGACTTCTGTGTATATGAGTGATAATAACACAACTTGATGAATCTGAATTATGAATCTACTCACTCAACTTGAATCAAATCAAAAATGTTTGTTTTATTATTAATATGCATAATTATTTAAAGGTGCCATAGAATGCATTGATACAGTATTTTAAATTGTTTTCTGATATCTACATAGAAGGTATGTAGCTTAGGTAAGGGCAAAAAATCTCCAGAAACGATTTTACATGACCATTTACAACCCCCAGATTTCTCCCTAGAATGAAACGGTCTGTTATTGGCTTATTTGGCAGGGTCATGAATAATAATGAGCTCTGCTCTGATTGGCTGTTTCACAGTGCGGCTCATCAGCAAGAAGGAAGCACAGAGAGGAAAATATATATTTAAATACTTTCTCTCGCAGTTATATCGTCGGGTAATTATACTGTATATAAAATGCGGGCATCAGGGAGCCGTTATTAATACACAAGACATTGAAACTGCTTTTGAACGATCGGTCGATCGCGTTATAGTTTCACTTTCGAGATACGCGATCGCACGAACTATGTTTATATTATGGAGCGGCAGTACTTTACCACACATTTTACAAGATCAGATGCTTGTCGTGGTGCTCAGGATCTGTGTAAATCATTCGCCATCATCCTCATCTCTCCTTACTCTGTTTATGTGGTAACTGAAATCTTATGTACTGCAATGTAATAGGCTACTGCTAGCAAGGAGCTAACCATGTCCCTTTAGTGGCTCGCGTTATTTTAGTAGAACGCGTTATTTGCTTTCCGTGCCTTTCTGAATAAAGACACCAACCCTTTCCTGCACTTCACTCCCCCTGCACAGCCTGGAACGTAACATGTATTTCCATGGTCTGCCATTTTCGCTGTTGTCCGCGCTTGTTTCTTCACAATACCTGCAGATGGTTCGGCTGGCGGCTGACCTAGAACATGGGCGGGTTTATGCAAATGTTGGGGGCGTAACTATTAGTGATCCCGACTGTTGCATAACAGTCGGTGTTATGTTCTGATTCGCCGGTTTTTCAGTGGTCTTTTTTAATCACGAGGTTTACATAAGAAGGAGGAAACTATGGTGTTTGAGGTTCACTGTATGTCATTTCCATGTACAGAACTCTTATTATTTAACTATGCCAAGGTAAAGACAATTTTTCATTCTATGGCACCTTTAATTTGTTGATTTATTTATGTGTATATCTATACTTTTGTACTGTACTTGTAATGATTGCGAGTGAAAAACAAATGACTGAATCAGATTTATGAATGACTCACTACAACAGATAACTTGAATCAAGAAAAGTCATGAAAATTAATTAAACTTACCAACTATATTAACATTATTTGCTATACTGAACAAAAAAAAATTAATATGCTCTTAACGAGAAATCTTCATGGATAAGAGCGCATTACAGTCATTCCAACCATCAAGATGTCACTTAATTTTATATCACCAGTTATTCAATATATCAGCCAGTCACACTGAATCTATTCAATTCAATTCAATTCAGTTTATTTGTATAGCGCTTTTCACAATACAAATCTACTGAATCACAATACTCTAAAACAGATGCTGGCGAGGAACGACCTGAAATGAACCACGTGCAGAAAAACCTTCAGAAAACTTGATTTTTCTCAGAACTGACTTTGCTGACTTCATTGACTTCAAACAGGTCAGTCATTTTTTTGTCTGATTCCAACAAATCACACATCATTTTGAAGGTCTTTGAAAATAAAAACAATAACTCATTTTGCCAGCCCAGCACACATGCAGAAAAACACAGGCCTGGACATCATCCGATCACCTCAGTACAAGCAAAAAGATTTCAACAACAGGGAAAACAAGGGGAAGACCAGAGAGAACAGAGAGGATGATGGGATGAATACTAAAGAGAGAACAGAACAAAAAAAGATTTCTGTTTCAAATAAATCCTGAAAAATAAAATGTATCACGGTTTCCACAAAAATATTGGGCAGCACAACTGTTTTCAACATTGATAATAATCAGAAATGTTCCTTGAGCAGCAAATCAGCATATTAGAATGATTTCTGAAGGATCATGTGACACTGAAGACTGGAGTAATGATGCTGAAAATTCAGCTTTGATCACAGAAATAAATTACATTTTACTGTATATTAACACAGAAAGCAGTTCTTTTAAATTCTAATAATATTTCACAACTTTACTGTACTTTTAATCAAATAAATGCAGCCTTGGTGAGCAGAAGAGACTTTTAAATTGTAGTGTATATAAAAAAAAAAAAATCATTTTATTAGTATAGATAAACAGCCAAGACTGATTGTTGACTGATGTTATGTGAGATTAATGAAGAACAATGGAACAAATGGGAAAAAGTTCTAGTTGAGAAAGGACCTGATATTAGGTTTCTGTTAGCAACTCATATCCATTTTATAATATTTAATCAAGATTTTATATATATATATATATATATATATATATATATATATATATATATTTTTTTTTTTTATATTGGCACAGACAAGATTCAAAATTACTTAACTGTGGAAAAAACATTATAGAATTTTTGCTGTGACATCAATTTTAAAATCTATTTAGCCGTTAATATATATTTTTTGCTATATATTTTTTTTAGGATTTTTAAATGACGTTCATTCAGTATCAACATTTTATTGCCTACCCTACATCAATGTACTTATCAATGATTGCCATTACTGTATATCAGCCAGGATGGAGAGAAGTGGAGAGCAGTGATGGGAGAAACAAGGGGAAAAGGGAAGAAAAGAGGAGTGAGTGTGTGCGCAGTGATTTTTATTCCTCCACTCGTGTGTGTTAATGCGCTCCCCATGAGACGCTGCAGGCGCTCGTAATTATAGTAGCACACAAATCTGGGAGGACACACTCACACACTAAAGCAGAATCAGTCTTCCTCTTGAGGAGAAGTGCTCAGTCAGAACGGCTGTTTGCTTAGTGCACTTCTCTCTGCTTTAAACACACACACACACAGACACACACAATCACAAGAAGACGACATGCATTCAAGTACAAGGTTGGATTGTGGGTTTTACAGATGCACTGGACTCCACCCACACACACCCAACCCTAAATTTAAAGATGGGTGACATTTTTCCTTTCTCTTCTCTTAAAGAAACAGTTCATCTCTATATACAAAATTCTTAAAAAAAAAGTTACTCATATATATATATATGTGTATATATGTGTATATAACTATTATTATCATTAATAATAATAATTTAATATTAACATTAATAAAATATTAAGATATTAATAATATTAATATTTGTATTTATTTATTTCAACAATATTAAAAATTTATATTAATATTTTAATAATATATTAAGATCTTTGTGTAATATTAATATTTAAAAAAATATAAATTATTAAATGGAATAGGAAACATTTTAAATATTAGTATTATTTTACACATTAATAAAATGTTGATGTGTAATATTAATATTTTAAAAATAAAAATAATATAAATGCAATATAATAATATAACCTATTATCAACCGTAATTGAAGCATTCATGGATCTTCAAATCAAGCAGTGGTTGAAGGGCAGGCAGTGAAGCGTGCGCTGTTAGATGTCAGTGTTTGAGTTTCTGAGGGACTCTTGACTGAGAGATCGCTTCATTACTGAAATGTCACTCCACAGGAGAAAACACACGCTGAGCTGAGCGGAGGAGGAGGAGGAGGCGGCAGTGGCGCATGAGGTGAGACAACGAGAAAGAGCGCGGGAAGATGGAGCGATTGATAGGCCGGCCTTCCGGGAGCCCGACGTGAACTAAAACTGATTTAGTTTGATGACTGAACGAGGCACAAAGACCTTTAATACCCATACACTGTTTCTTTCTTATGCTGATATATTTCCTATTAAAAACATATCCAAAGGCTCATCCAATAACCTTTAGTTTGCATTACAAACAGCAAACAACATTCAGATTCCAGAGACTATTTGACTGAACAGAAATTTGCATACGCCCCTAAGTGCAGGATGATGTCATCAATAACTTCGGATCGTTTTACTGGAGAAGAAAAGCACTTTTTAGGATACATGCTCAATTTTTGTCCATTTTTAAGAGTACTTCAGCATATACGTACCCTCAAAACCAAAAAAATAAAATAACATAAAAGTTAAAATAAAGTGAGGTGTTTAATTTCTGTTATCACTAGTGCAAGGTTTCCCAGACTGGGGCTTTTGAGTTGATGAAAATCTAAAAATTAATTAAATCTTAAAAATATAAAATTAAAATAAGCAAATAATTGTAAATAAAAACAATAAAATAAAAAACTTACTAAAATTATATTTTATTTTAAAAATATTTTTAATATTTTTATATATTATATTTTACTTACATAAATATATTTATAGAGTATAATATATAAATGTGTTATAAAATTATTAAAAAATAAACTCAAATTCCTTCCTCAACACCTGCATTGTGATTTTTGCATGCATCCAAATGCAAAAAAAAAGATTTTTCAAAGTTACTACGATACTAAAAAACAAAAGTTATTCAAGTACGTTTACAAGAAAGCACTATTTCAGTCTTCAAAATGAAAAAATTCAATGTTTTACTTGCCATTTTTTGTAATTATTTGCTTGAAATTTGATTAAATCCAACACCACTTTGTTTTTTGTTGTTGTTTCAGAACTGGAAAAATGAAACATGAATGATGATCAAATGGATAAACTGAGCAAGTGCTGAAAGAGAAAGAGATGAAATAAAGCTTGTCTCAGTCCGGGATTCACCTGTTGTTCAGTATCTTCTGCTTAAATGCAAATGACAACATCAAAAATACAAACCCCGACATTTCAACGTATCATAAAAAGACATTCTATAGATATCACTATCAGCATATGCTATTAAAACTTTATCAGTCAAGCACTAATAAAAGAGGACAGCAGAAGCTATTATTTCAACAGGACAAAACACACACATCAAGGTCTCTCTCTTATGAAACAAACGCGCTCCTGCACGGCTGTGAGCTTATGAAAATGAAGAAGCAGAAGGAGAGCTTTCTGTCCAGGATTACAGGGACACGTCCCACATGTCAATTACATAAATACTGTGTCCCATTCTGGTCCCGCCCCTCCCTCTGTGACGTCACTTCTGGGAAACCACACATCGTGAACGACTTCAATGAGAAGATGCTTTTTACATGGTAATGATTACGTATTTATGTTTTAATAAACACATATGTAGATAAATATAGCTGTTTATGGCTACATACTGTTTTACTGGTGCATAAAAATGTGAAAACATGCCTTGATTATCTGAACTAGATTTTGCTTCTATATTTAATTCTTATTTCAAACATTAAACATTTTGAATCTACTCTGGAATTAATGAATGAATGAAACAAGTCAATAAATGTTTTTATATTATATGTGTGTATACTACACATACACACACATATATATGCATACACATTAATACTGTTGATATCTTTATTTTTATAACTGTTTTACTAAATATTAATATTAATCATTAATTATTAAACTACAATGATTACAAGGGCTGATCGCAAGGAATTGAAAAAGTGAAAAAGTATATATAAATATGTATTATGCATAAATACACATTTAAATATTATATTTTGTATATATATATATATATATATATTTTGAGAATAAGCTGTAAACTGTGTGTGTGTATATATATATATATATATATATTTATTATTATTACAGTTACAGTGATTACTATGGGTGATTACAATGCCTGAAAATAAAATATTAATATACACAATTTTTACTTATTTTTGTGTGTCTGTGTGTATGTGCATAGAAAAAAAAGGTAAATATGTTTTTTGGTTCATGTATATTGCGCAGCTCTAGTGTAGCGTGCAGGAGACCCTCAGTGTCCTATTTGCATATGATTCAGTGGTGAGATTATATAAGAAATCAGATGCTGATTCATATGAGCACACGAGCATCTCGCTCTCAGCCTGCTTCCAATAAGGTCTTTTCGCATTCACATTTTACTATGAAGCTGACAGATAATCTTCTCGATTATTACAAGGAAATACATTTGATATTCTATAGAGCCTGTAATGAATTGCCATTTAGCTGCTGGAACATCCAGCTTGTTCGGCCATTACAAGAAGAGCTCAGCCAAAAAGCTCTCAAATCTAATTCTTCAAGACATCTGAACTCCATCGTACGCCTTCAGAATATAGCACACCAGTCATACGGACTACTTCACGGTCTTTTTTGGGTGAGGTTTCCCTTTAAATGCAGACTATATGTAAATTTGTCCTTGCAAAATCCCTCACGTTTGCTCACGAGTGCCAGCGATCCACTTTCCTCCCATCACACTTAAAAAAAACAAAGATAACAGGTTGAGCTTGAGCCGAGAGGCGTCTCGAGTGCAAGAGGCTGCATTTGCTTAATTAGAGGTGCAGAGGAGAACAAGAGAACTAGGAAACACCCACATTTGCTAAATTGGAGAGAGTGACCTGTAACTGCACCCGTCTCAGTCTCAGATTGATGGCTGCGTCTCATTACTGACACATGTGGATATTCACTGACATACTGGAGACAAATGCAATCATTCTACACACTTAACACTCGCATTGCTTTACCAAACATACTTTTAGTGTAATAGTGTAATAATTCTGACATAATTTTTAGTTTAATTTTAAAATTTAATTTAATTTTGAAGTGATATTCAGATGAACCCTTACTGGACTGAAGCAGCTCAGCTTTACTTGATTCTCCATCAATCATTTTCTAGAAAAATCAGTGCGTCTCAAATCTGATCATCAGGATCTTTTGAGGAACATTTGTTTCCAGAAGCTTCACTTTCACTGTTCCTCAGCGGAGGAATGATCTTCACAAGCCTCCAAAACATCTCACATCTTCTGAGGAGCGTTTATTTCTTCAACTCTTAATCATCATTGGATTGCATTGCATCATTTAAATACCATCTTGCTAAGGCATCTTATTGGAGATATAGAGTCACCACCAATAATATTTTAATATATTTTTTTCATTTTAAGTGTCTGCTATACTGTTATTAAGATCTCATTAACTAACATTACAAGCATCAGAATTTCATCAGTTTTTGTCCATATAAATATCAGCATCTGCACCAAATTGCAATTTTACTCAGTTTGGGCCTCTGAATAAAATTCAGGTGTTCATATTCTCACTATATCATACTATATGAGTCATAAAAGCCTGACGTATCAAATATGATACTCAACAAAAACACATGCATGTTTTATATTTTGTCTAAAGGTTCAATAAAATGTTCAGTTTTTAAAATAGATATTTCATAAGTCTTTACAGGGTTAAATAATATTAAACTAAAGCAAACTTCAAAGCTTTGTGCAACACATTAGCTTCTTTATTGATATAACAGGCTGTGCAAAAAAAAACCCAAAATAACTACTGACTAAAGGTTCAATAAAATGTTCAGTTTTTAAAATAGATATTTCATAAGTCTTTACAGGGTTAAATAATATTAAACTAAAGCAAACTTCAAAGCTTTGTGCAACACATTAGCTTCTTTACTGATATAACAGGCTGTGCAAAAAACAAAACAAAATAACTGCTGACTATTGTACATTTGTTTCAGTTACTGTGGACTATGATTAGATCAGCATGCGTTATTATTATTATTAGTCTAACAACATCAGAGTTACATGGATATGCAACTAAGTGGGGGAGAGAGGGGCAAGTTGTCACAATAAGAACCTGTCATTAACTAACCTATTATAAGTCAAAAAACGATTTTATACAGCAGATGCACACTTTTGACATCACAGATACTAAAGTATAACCCTTGTGACAACTCTCTCAATGTATTTACACCAAAAACAAGTTAAAACCAAAACAAAAAACAGATTCAGTCTATTTATCTGCATCACAGTGTGATGTTTAAGCAGACAGGAATGGAAAGATTTGTTCATATCCTATAAGAACAGTGAGGCTGGTGTGTTTGTGATGTGCTCGCTTTGTTCCAGCCGGTGCATCTGCATCGAGGCTGCTGGGACAAGTCACATTCTTGGCAGAGAAACAAATACGCTGCATCTAACTAGGGGCCTCTGTGTTCAATGGCCTATTTAGACGACAGAGCTGCAGATTATATAGAAATAGGCGATTGACAGCTCTGAATTTGGCTAATAGCGCTTCAATCCGGGACATTAAATCAGCGTATAACGTCAAACACGGGTATAAGATGCAGAAATGTGCATTAAAGCCGTTTAAAATCTTGTAACTGCGATTTAAAACACGAACTGGTGTTTGTAAAACAACTGTGGAGATATTTCTCCCTCACATCAGCAGCGCGAAGCGATGATCTCCCACACTCTATCTCTCTCTCTCTCTCTCTCTCTCTCTCTCTCACACACACACACACACATAAAACGTAAACAAACCTATAAAACGCGCGTAATGTGCCAGCGTTTATTCTACAATAATTTACGACGATCGGAAACCACAAAATGTGAATAACAAATGAAGGAAAGGAGTAAAATCCTACCGTTTAACTCGGCTGAGCTCCGCTCGACTGTCCTCCGATCTAATCCCGACGGTTTAATGCCAGTCTCGTGAGCGCACACGTCACTTCCGCCTGCTCTGACCTGTGCACCTGCACCAGCGCGCGGGATAAAAATAGATCACAGCGCGTTCCCATTCATTCAGAGGATGCTGAATATCTATGAACGCGTATTATCGCGCTCACGCGTTTAATCAGTTACTGCTAGACTGTCTACTTTAATTACTGTGCTCTCTACAGTTACATTGTCCACCTACACTTCACTCGTTCTGTACTGTGCGCGACGCGTTGGATTGTGTATTAGGAATGGGAAGTCCGATTCGTTTGAACGAACCGACTCGTTTGAACAGCTCGTTCCCAAGAACCGGCTCAAAGGACCGAATCAGTGATTCTTTTACGTTATCCCTGCGTTCCAAAAGCCAAATGTAGACAGATATTGGTAAGGTTTATCAGTTTTCCACTTCATTAGAGCCATGATTCATCATTATAAGAACGAAGATAATTAGAACCTAAATATATATTGCATTTAAATAAACAGTTTTAAGTTACTGCTATATTTAATAATAAAATTCTGTGAATTAAAACCAACCCAGCAAATACAGAACGTTCCCCCTAACATTCCCATTAGATTATTTATTTATTTTAAACGGAATAAGAACCTAATTAGTGATTATTTTACGTCATCACGTTATCCCTACCTACGTTCCAAAGTTCCAATATTTATGTTTTACAGTCATGATTTTTATTTTTTGAATGCTATTTAATAATAAAATCCTGTTTATTAAAACCAACCCAGCAAACTATTTGTTTGTGTGTTTATTATTTTATTTATTTATTTAGTTAATTTTTTGAGGGGAACCAAATAAAGTTATGGAAAACAAAATCTGGGAACTGTTTTATATGTTTGTTGAGAAAACATCAAAACATTAACCAGCAAGATTTTTGATATTAACCAAAGTATTACTGTTCGTCCCAGCACCAAAATCCTCGAATCAGACACTACGAATCTGACACGTGAACCCGATTCAGTCTCATTCATGAAAGAATCGTTCAGACCTACAGATTCATTAAAAAGATCCGACTCAAAAGAACGATTCGTTAGCGAATCTGAAACGGTTAGTTGATATTGTTTTGTATAGTGCATTGCATGCATACGTGTTGATTTAGTGGCTTAATGGTCGGGTCTGTGTGTGATTTGTGACCCTGGACCACAAAACCAGTCATAAGTGTAAATTTTTCAAAATTGAGATTTATACATCACCTGAAAGCTGAATAAACAAGCTTTCCATTGATGTATGGTTTGTTAGGATCGGACAATATTTGGCTGAGCTACAACTATTTGACAATCTGGAATCTGAGGGTGCAGAAAAATAAATAAATATTAAGAAAATCGCCTTTAAATTTGTCCAAATGAAGTTCTTAGCAATGCATATTACTAATCAAAAATTAAGTTTTGATATATTTACAGTAGGAAATTTA